>JABFPM010001097.1:0-22523 GCA_022817325.1 Idris sp. 1 HC-2018 | reverse complement strand
AGTGATATCAAAATTTAATTTTGACAGCTAATATAATGCAAACTTATACAGCCTGCAAATACACTGCAAACGATTGTATAACCGCCTATCTGAATGTCAAATATATTTTCAACAACAATCAACAGTTCAATCTTGTTTGATATGTTTCTGTATAGTCATTCTGGCTGAATATCGCAATCCAAGATAATTAGCAATTTCATTAACAGCATCTCCTTCAACCACATCAATCCACACTTTATTTATTGTTCAAATTAATTAGAGCAATGAGTGTTGCTGTATAAAATATATAATATTGCCAATAATGTTAATTGATAAGACGGAATAAAAAAAGAGTTTAATTAATAAATGATTTGATTAAAAAAATAGTTTTATTTCAAGAGTGCAGTATTTTTTTTTTCTGTATCGGACAAATTGTGCAGGGAAAAGTATCATTACACGTACCAAAAATTGAGACGGAAGCGGAAATGTGAGGCTCCTCTTTTGCTTTGCGATAATTTCCGTCCTCGCAGATCCGTAATTGTCGTTAAGCAGTCCCCCGTTTATATTGGAAAAGTGTTCGCAACGAGAACATAAGGTACAAATAGATAACAAGCAGGTGACAGCTCCCACGAGGAATTTCATGCTCGACAAGACCGACATTTTTTTTGTCTTTTTTTTCCTTTCTTTCTTTTTATCTCTCTTTTTTAATTCTCGCTTCTCTTTTTTTTGCGGTGTATGTAAGTTTCTTTTACGTAAGTGTGTACATATGTGTGTAACACTTTCTCTTTTCTTATAATAATATAAGAAAAATATTTCTAACGTCTGATTCCACGAAAACGTTAGCAGTCAACTAGCGCAGCACTTTGTCATGAAGCTTTGGCTCGACGGAATTTAATTATATTTCCTAACGTTGATCAAATAAATCTCTCTCGGCATTTTGACGTTGTGAGAAAATGTTTGATTCTTGGAACTCTGATAACGACTCGCGATAACAGGACTTTTCCCAAGAAAATTTTGTTTACAATTTTTTTGTATTTGATTAATTTTTTTTTTTTAGGTGGGAGGATATAGAGTAAAAGAAATGGATTTTTCTTTGCTCTATCAATTAGGTCCTGTCATTTTTATTCTTTTTTCCCCTTTTTTTTAAAGAGTCACGATTTTGTCGGAATTTACTAGACAAAATAACTCGGGAATACTTAATTAGTTACTTTGCGCGGGATCTCGTTGTGGTTACAACCTCTTAACAAGAACTACGAATGTTTCCGCTACGAAGTTATGTAAACTTATAATACGCCGGCTAAAGTTGTTTTTAAGTGTAAGAAAAGAAGCCGAGTTTAAGGTGACGCAAATGCTTACGAATTCTTTTTAAGTGAAAAAAATTGAATGAAAGAAGAGTTAAACCAAAACAGCTAAGGATTGACTTTTTAAAAAACAATTGGTTTTGAACTTTAATTTTGCAGTTGATCGCAAAGAAAATAAAAATCAAAGAAATGTCAAGAAAAATAACATGACACTGTAAATATGCTGTGCAAAAAGGGTGACACAAGTCGAAAATGAACAGATTCCAAGCAGATAATACACTTTTCCGACAGTGCTTTTTAGAATACGATTTTGACATGAAAATGAATTATGTCGTCGACTTAGTAACACCTTTATTTGAATAACTAAAAGAAGCTGCAAATTTTTTGACGCATATGAAAAAAAATTATTCAAGTTTCTATTTCATTACACGAAATGGGTACAATTAAAAAAATTATTCCCATTTATCAACAAGTTGAACGAATTATTTCATTATAAATAGTTACATTTGAATTAAGCTAACAGTACTAATACAGACAAATTGAAGCGCTTAGTAGAATTTAACAAAGATAACTTTAGAGGCAGTTGAAAAATTGGTCCTGCAATTTGATGAAGACTTTAGGAGTAAAAAAAAGTCAAATAGTTTTAAATCACTTTGGATTCATTGTATAATGAAAAATGAATGCAATTCAAAATAAAAAAAAATCAACTCTAAAAATCACTAAACAATTATTCAAAACTACTGTTGCTAATTAATTTGAAAACTTTATTTACCTCGTTTATTTTAAACAAATAAAATCAAAACTGCTGACTTTACAGTTAAAAATTGAATTTATCTGCCATAAAGAAAGCCGTCATAAAAATTTACGACAATGCATAAAATGTAATCACACTTTTCACTGTCTCAGCAAACTTTGTTTTTTGTTGCAACTTCTTAAATCTAATTAGATCAATTATTTAACGATTCATTGGACTAATAAATTCGTGCCCGCGCAATAAATAATACATTTCAACTAATAACATTTTGTATTTCGATTTGCTTTTTCTCCGCATACACATTTTGTCAGCTGCACAGAGCTTTAATCTTGATTGTAATAGTGTAACTGCACAGTGAGTGTTTTTTCTTGTCGTCGTTCATAAATTCGCCAGCAGCTTTGGCCTCTTTATGTGCACCTGCTATTAAACGACAAACTGCCAATAATAACCGATAATAACTGCGTCACGTATCGTTGCAAAATCTTATTTGTATGAATTTTCGCGTCTGTGTATGTTTGCCAGGCGAAGTAAACCGAACAATTTCACTTTGTTTTCGTTTCTCTTAATGTATCTTGTATTAGTTTCACGTTGTGACTTCGGAGCCATAAATTACACTTGCGGCTTCCCTTAATTTAATCCAAGCGATCCCAGGCATTGTACAACTTTCCTATAACAACGCGCCGCAAAATTTGCCCTGACCTTTTGATTCGAGTCCATGCAGATAACAACCGGCTGCTTGATGAATACGTTATTCAAAGGGTGCACTGCCTGGCAAAGTGCCATCCTAACAACGTAAGACAACCGAGTATTATACGTAGCTAATGTACACGTTGCTGTTCATAAAATAAAACACAATGATTAATACAACGTATTAGTTCAAGTGCTGCAAATCCTGTATCTGTTAATTATAAACAAAACGTCGTTTGTCTCGTTAAATAGTCGTGAAATTTTGTCAGCCGAATACAGCAACCACAAATAAATGACTTCTCTTAAGATAGAACTATCAGGAAGTGAGTTCCATGATAAATCAAAAAGTGTATTGAAATATGAATTAAAATGTTGTCAATCTTTTATCCGGAATGTAGAGAACTTCGAAAATGTAATATATAAATTTCGAATTTTAGTCAAAATAAATTAACGGTATAGGAAAATGTGCCAAATTTGATGTAAATTTTATTGTAACTTTTGTAAAACCCATAAAAAATAATATACTAATTTTCATATCTTAATTCAGTCTTATGCTTAAACCTCTGACTCTCACCTATGGAAATTTGATTATTAAACTCCCTTTTTTGTTGATATGACCTTCTTTTAACTTCATGAGAAGCCTCTCATCATTTATGTGCTGATAAGTTACCAAAAATATGATTTTTTGATATTTCTTATATAGAATACATTAGTGGTCCGTCAGATGTCCCCATTTAAAATATTCATGTGGAAATACCATGTGAAAATTCCACATGAAATTTCTATACAGATTGACAAAGAAATTTTTTTTTTAAATTAACCGATTTGACATATCAAATCATTAAATATAAGAACCATTGCACATTTACTGCAATAAATTAACAAACTAAAATACATTTTTGTATTAATTTTATTGCTATAAACAAAATTCGAGACTAAAATAACCGTAGGAAATTATATGTAGAAGTTTCTTATCGACAATATCGATAGCAGTTTAAACCCCCTAATTTAAAAAATCACTGAAAGGAAATGTTTTAACTTTTGGTTTTGTTAACACTGAATTTATTCAGATTAAAAGACTCAAATTACTGTAGATATTGTCAAATTCAAACGTACCATCACAAAAATGAAGCCACACAGTGTAAAACACTATTTTAACCAAATTATTATCAATTTACTCAACTATTCTGTAAATGGAAAAAGGTCCATTTGATTCCTCTAAAATACAATTTTCGGACCATCAAACTTGAAATAAAATTATTTACATTGATAATGGAAAAAAACTAATTTCGGACAAATTTGATTTAAATAAAGTTTCATTTTTTGGAAAATTAAAAAAAAGGAAAATGTTTATTGTTTTATAATAAAAGAAGTCATTTTTTACGTAGTTTTAAGAGTTTAAAATAAAAAATTAGTGAGCCAAAAGTTTTTTATTCTAATGATAGCCTCTACGTTTTTACATTTATAAAATAAAAAGACAAACTTCTTAGAAATGTGTAATCTTGTAATTTGTTTCATTACACAGTTCTGCAGAGAAAATGTATTTTTCGGTACAGTTCACTCTGCTGAAGTTTTTGGTAACATTTGATCTTTTGAATATAATTGTAAAACTCATTAGTCTTTATCAGCTTTTGTTTTTAAGATATTGGGTTCTGAAATCTCCAAAATATCTATTTTTGACTATTTTCAGAGGTGTATATATCCTACAGCAGATGACATAAAAAACCTTTTAGGTAAAAAAACGAAAGTTTTTTTCATGAAGAACAACAAAAATTATTGGTGTTCCTATTATCTGATGTTTGTCTAATTTCAATTTTTATGATACGATATTTTAACAATTTTGTAAATGTCATTTTTATTGCACTTTGAATATTTTCGTTGTTTCCATTTATATCTTCCGTGTAAATTATCTAGAAACATAAATTTAATGATACATTTTCGAAATAAAAGAAACATTTCATCATCAAAAAAACATAATAACAAAAACGATCAATCTATTTATATGAAACAAAATTAAACATTTATGAAGTAATTTATTCTTAACTATTGCAAATTGTATTCTTCGGTATAATATATTAATAACAAATAAATCAATAAATTATATAAAGTATAACAAAAATGACATTCGCTTAATTTTAAAAACATCATACAATAAAAATTGAAATCAGATAAAAACTAAGTAAGTTGTAGACAAATGAATAATTTTGTGTTTTTTCTTCTAAAAAAATCTTTCATTTTCTTTACTTAGAAGTTATTTTATACCATCTGCAATAGAAGATATATCAGGAGTCACGGTAGTGGCTCCGGCCAAATACAAAAAAAATGAGAAAAAAGGAAGAACTTGGCCGGAACGCTACTGTGACTTCTTATCAGGAACAAACAAGTGCCGTCTATATTACCTCTGAAAATAGCCAAAAATAATCAGTTTTTGGATATTTCAGGACCGAATATTTTGAAAAAAAGCTGACAGAGAAAAACGAGTTTCACGAGACTACTCAGAAGCTCAAAAAATACTAAAATATTGTTTATAAATGGTTACAGACCAATGTTATTAATTATTTTTATAATTGATTCAATACAAATCTAAAAAGTTATATTTGTTGAATAATTTAAATTATTTTTTTTAATTAATCTTGATTACAACTGAATTCATTTTATTTTATTAGATTAATAGGCCAAAAAGTTATTTCACAAAAAATCACATGTTGATTTGGTGTGTTTTCGACGAATAAATTGTAATCGAACTTGTTTTGATACAGCAATTCATCTCTCGTTGATTAAAAGTGCATATTAGTTATCAACTTTTAATGCACAGTGAAATATTGATAAATAAAAAATTGTTTGTCGCTCTGAAATATGTTTTTTTTTCTTTCTGTATGTCAGTGTAGAAAATAAATTGTGTACATCAATGTTAAGCCTGGCAGTTTGATAATCTAAGCAATAACTGAGAGCAGGTATTAAATTTATCATGAATGAAAGAACATATTTGAGAGGTTGAGCCTCTCAGTACGAGCGAATTTCCGTGAAATATTCAAGAATATTGCCATCGCATTCGGGAAAGCGTGCTTTACATTGGCCCGGTAATCTTGAACGACCCAACATTTCAGCCGCTAAATACTCCTTATCTGCAGGATCCTGCGCCTGTTCCGCAGACATCGATGGCCTGAAAATAAACGACAACCAATTTTCGATTAATCCATTTAATTTGCATGTTACAGTTATCATTATTACTGAACGAAAGCATGCTTTTCACCTGTGAAAAGAAAAAAGAAATGATTTTCCTTACGTAATGAGTAAGTGCAGCAATTCGGCAGCGATTCCGGATTCTTTGCTCAAAGGGACCTCAGCGAATTCGCAAATTATCTTCAAGAGGCAAGCTTTTCCCAGTCGAAATCCGACCATCGCATTAGTAATCATTTTATAGAGATCGTATCGACTGAATGAAGTCTCTTTGAACACGAAGAAACGTTACTTTGTAGAGCTTTAATAAAAATGTCGCAATGATTGTGTTACATTTTTTTTGTATGACACAAAAAATTACTTTTAAAAATAATTGAAATCAAGTTAACTGTCAACTAACTTTCTTTATCTGCAATTTTAAACTTAATTTACTGTAATTTACTTTATTTCATTTTAACATGATTTATTTTGTATTAACATTATTTATTTTGTTGTGACATTTATTTTGTTGCAACATTCATTTCCCCAAGTACAATCATAACTTGTTTTAATCGTCCTCGAAATTAAGGTCGCGGCACGTATACCGCATGTTCAATAAAGATGACAAGAGTATTAGTAATATATTGCAAATAATTTCATCGAGAGAAAAAACAAACAATTAAAATAAAATTATTTCCTTTTTTTTAGTTTAGATTTATTAACATGTTACATTTCACAAAATGTTTATTTAAACTGTGTGTTATGAAACACTGAGAATTAAATGAACTACAAAAAAGTGGCGTTTCAGTGTTTCATTATTACATGTAGTGTATGCAAAGCCGCACTTGCGTATAATAAAAGTAGCATAGCACGGTATTAATATGTAAGAGCAAGTTGTGCACTTTATTCCATCACTAAGCCATATCTTTTGCGTGTGAATTTCCCGGGGGAAAATCTCGATTCGACTGTCATTTCAGTGAAAAAAAAGATTATATTTGGTATAGCGATAAATAATTAAAAGTATTATTACTGTAGTCTGATAAATGGATTTTTACTGAGTTTCTTTTTTTCTCAGAATTAGTCAACAATTTATTAGAGACAAAATATAAAGTTATCAAATATAATATGTTCGATTCAATAAAAGTTTGCATACCTTGTGAGTTGAGATCAGACTGACGATTTTCGGTTTTGCTATTAGATCTGGCATATCGAATGTAAGGATCTATTAAATAGGAATCGTTAGTTGGGAAAAGGTAATTAAATTTTGTGACATATCCAATAATGGTACTGACTTCTACTTCCATTGGTAAACCAAGACCTATAATCAACTGTAAGAGTACAAAATTATTGCCTTCAATTTGATCCGAGTTAAATATGGCATTGTCCAAGACGAATACAAAATTATTTTTAACGTATAATAAATTGTCTCGTACAATATCAATGTCAAAGGTAAGAACTTGAAAAAAATAAAACTAATTTCAACTTTTTTTAATTGATTATAGAGAAAGACTTTCAACATTTTTGAAAAATTATATATGGCTTTAAAATTGCTTCTCTACATAACAAAATTAGAATGTATGTGACCAAAATTTACAAATAAATTTTTGTCAGAAATCAAAGTTATAGAAAGTTGAAGAAAAATTATGTTTTATTTATCTTCTGACCTGCAGTTTCGTCACAGCCGGGCTGTTCGATAGTGGATACACCAAATATCTTTTATCCCGTGAAATTTTTGGACTTGCATACGTGCCAATTGACGTTTGATGTAACACGAAAAACAGCGCAACTTGCACGAAAAGCTTTCTCGAATAACATCTTAACATTTCTCAAGTGAATTTCAACCGCGACTGGTGTAAACTAAATTGCACGACTAACGAAAGAGCGAATATTCATTAACGTTATTCATACTGTCAGTAAATTCATTAACAGCAATTTCACACTAGCGAATCTGAAAAAGCCGTTAGTCAATTAGAAAACTTGTCGCGACATTGATTTCAGAAGGGTTTTGACTCATTACGAACTTGACGTACTATATTTATCTTTCATTTTGAAAATTAAGTTTGAGAAGCCAAAAATTTGACGACAGAAAGTTTCTATTTGTTCGCTAACCACAACTTTTTTTCGAATTACAACAAGTTTAATGTTTTGTCAGGATGATTTGTTGTTTCAATTGTTACTGTTAGTTTTTTAATGTAAAATACAACAAAAAATCTGCAAATTTTCAGAGACTGAAATTTTCATAATAAATTAAAAGGTGTAGATTAGTTTTGCTTTTTGTTGACCAACCGCTTCATTTTAAAATCAATAAAACTGTACTTACTGCGACCGAAATTTTTGGGTTTATTCGACGAAAATTATTCCGAAATGTGCTTGCAATCCGGGTGGATCTATAAAAGCTATCATAACGATATATCTATAGATATTATCTGTGGACACTATTCCAAATAATGGTTAAAGTAAAAATTAACAAAAAATGACAATTTTTCACGCGGACGATTGAAAAAATAAACATATATATAAAATTCTTTGACTTTTTGTTATATTAACAAAGTTGAACATTAACTTTCAGAAGTTTGAAAATAACTAAACAACATATTTCAACAAAGGTCATATAATTTATAACGTTGAGCGTCTACTCAATTTTTTTATTACAGCAATAAATATATCGTAAAAATACAAGGTTGCCTGATAAATGAACCTACCAAATCCAACGTCTCCGACGGCACCACACAGACTCTTAATTTAAATTAATAAAAAGGAATTTGCTCGTGAAATAGCCACGATACCAAATTCAGCGCGTAAATCTATAAATGAACAATTTTACACGTAGAGAACATTCTGGTAGTACTTACTATACTTATAGTAAATTTTACCAGAATGCTAGTAAATTCGGGACAATCACGATTTTCCGTGACAAAAAACATGCATGTAACACGCATGCTATACATGTGTGTTTTACATGTGTGTTGCACATGTGTTAAGGCACGCATGTTACATGTATATTTTATGTATGTAACATACATGTTACTTACATGTATAGCATGCGTGTTACACGCGTGCTACATGCAAGTAACACGCATGGTTTTTTTGCACGGGTTTCTGTTATATTTTACCAGAATTAAAAAAAATTCATTCGGCAAAGAATCAAATTGTGATAATTCCGACTTTACTAACATTCTGATAAAATTTACTATCGACATAGTAAGTACTACCAGAATGTTTTCTCCGTGTATTTTGATTGAAAATTATATTCACATTTTTGTAATTTGCATGACTTTTGTGCGGCGAAGGCTACCCCTTAACAAAAGAGATATTTTATAACTCTGTTTGCCCAGACTTTATGTGTTTCCATGGTTACTAGTTCGGCATGCTGGATGTAATAAAATGTGGAAATAAGAGTAAGTGAATTTCAATTTACGAATCCATTATTTTACCTAAAGCATGCCTTCCAGCTATGATCAGTTTATAATAGAAATGTTGTTCCGTAAAATAAAAAATACAATAGGCAATATTGTTCTTTTTATACATACAATAAAAAATTCATAACAAATGTACACAGTTGAAAAACTTGTTAAACAATAAATTTGCACAAATGAAACTCTT
This sequence comes from Idris sp. 1 HC-2018, assembly GCA_022817325.1. NCBI lineage: Eukaryota > Metazoa > Arthropoda > Insecta > Hymenoptera > Scelionidae > Idris > Idris sp. 1 HC-2018. The sequence goes on along the minus strand of JABFPM010001097.1, from coordinate 13,040 downwards.
TTTATTGACAAAACTTTTAACAGTGTTTAACAAAAATGTTATTAGTTATTTTTATAATAATGTTTTGAAAAACTGCCTTTTTGTGAAGTAGTCCAAGGGATTGTAGGGACACTCAAAATAAAATTTGCAGTCACCTCTGGATGTTTGGCCGATAATTTCGGCGGAATGGTACTCGCGATCTGAGTAAAATTTGTATTCGTCTGAAGTTGCTGAAGGTGTGAGTATCACGTGCAAAAATTGCCCCAAGAGTCCATGACTTTTTGCAAAAGGCTCCTCGGCAGCCTCGCACACTGCACGTAACAGACAAGCCTTTCCGATTCCCAAACGCTCCATTGCTGTCTCCAACATACGATAAAACTCCCATCTCGATATCGAGGCTAAAGAGAGAATGAAAATTGTGGATCACGGTTTACTGCGGAATACAAATTATGCTTGCTTAAAAAAAGAACAATCGCATTAAAAAATGACGACAAGTAGAGAAAAAGATAAAGTTGCAAATTTTATTCTAACAATTTTAAAATATTTAGAGTTCAAATTTAAAATGTTTAAACATGCCATAATAATAATAAATTTCACTGTGCCAGTTTACTTGAACTGACGCTTTATTTACGAAATAGTATTTTTATCTAAACCAAATAAGCTGATATTTATAAGAAACATCTCGCGTCGATGTTATATATATGTATATACATATATATATATATATATATATGTGTACCTTCTGTAGAACGTTTTTTCCTTGATATAGCTTCACGAGAAGCAGCTTTTGCGTATCGAACATATTCTTGCGTGTAATCGGATGCATTATGAGGAAGATCGTAGTTGCACTTCAAAACATATCCAAGTGTCATCGATACTTCCCCTTCCATTGGCAAACCCAAGCCAAATAATACCTGCAAAAAAGTTATGTTTTTAATCTCGTTAAACTATCAGTTTTAATAACAAAGTTATTGTGCATTTTCCAGTGACCAGAAACATTATTTCTCGTTGAATAATTTTTCAATAGTTATATTATATGTAAAGTTCAACATACCTTTTATGTGATAAGAAAATCTTTTTTTACTGTTATACAAACTTGTATTTCTAAAGAAAGAGTAAATTAAAAAAATAATTTCAAACTTCTTTCTTAAAACATTTTTACAATAATTCTAAATGTTGAATAATTACTTTTAATATAAGATAATATTCTTTGCAGAATGAAGTTTTTTTCGCAAAAGATTATTGACATCACATGTATTAAAAAAAGATTTGCTTTCTCAAAGACATTCGTATTCGAGCTACTCAAGTTGATTGGGATTTTTCCAACTGAATTGTGCTCTCTTAATTTGACGAGGATTTAAAATGTTTTCGATTTATTCATCAGAATCGATAAAAGAACTACTTTACTCAACGAGAGAGAACAAAAAAAAGAGTTAATATCTGAACTTAGATTGGTTTTTAATAATAATGAACTTCATTAATATCTAGAACGTGACATTTTTTCAAATTGTGAATTCGATAATTAAAAAGAAAAAGCATTACTCATTTTCAATTACGAGAAGCTGGCCAATTTCGATGAACAATTATAATTACTTACCTGAACTTTAGTTTCACTGCCTAATGGATTTGGGTAGACAAGGTAGCGCTTTTTTCGTAACATACTTTTGATATCACCACTTTTGCTTGTAGAAATGATGAGTACAAAAATCAGCAATATAAAATCTCCGTTCATAACTATATTAAATTTAAAAACTTAGTATCAAAAGTTTGATGTCATTTTACATGTAACAAAAATTAGTTACTTATTTTAACAAAAAAACATTTAAAGAAATTAAACAGTTGTATTTTAAATTATACATTTCACTTGGTGCCTTTTGTACAAATGAATTTTAAATTTAAAGTATTTCAATAGGACCATGTTACGTAACTTCTCTCATCCTGGCCGAAAGATTTCGTTTGGTCACCAATTAACGCTTCGTTTTCAAGTGTAACTGTACAAGCTCACTGTTGTCTTAAAATTGCTCGGTTCTTGTACGATTTGTCACTAACGCAGTTGAGTTTTCTTCCGAAATTGCACAAAATGACGTAAGTTAATTAATTAATTATCAACAACTATTTTTTGTCCTTAATTATTATTTCTCATTAAATGAGAAGGAAAATATTTAATCGTCACCGTGCACACATACAAGATATCGCCGTAACTTTGTATTTACAGAAAATGCTTCATCGTTGCGGGGATTGTCATATTTGCGTTGCAAACTTTGACTGAACGTCGCAACTCAAATATCGCGAAACTCTTGCATCGGCCCATAAGAACACTCTCGTATCCAGACAGCAGCACCATAGGCGTAAGAAGCATCGATATTATATGTACAGTTGCAAATCCAATTTGAAAGTTCATTAATGCCCCAACGATTGATCATTTTTTCTTTTATTTGCAGCTTTATTTTGCTCTCGCTGTGCCTCTAGAAAATCCCGAGAACTACATCTCTGTTTCTTATTTCTTCGAAGCCACTTACAATCTTCCGCCGAACGCAACGTTTTTTCAATATGCGGAAGTGGAGTACGCGAAAAAAGGACGAAGCAAAAAATCCATTACAAGATCCACGATCTATAATCTTATCGCAAATAAATTTGAGAGGTCTGCTGCTTAATTGCAAGAGATTCATTGTGTATTCAGATGTTAATTCTTCCTTTTTTTCTTTTTTTCTCTCTTTCAACCTTCTGTTAATCAAATTTGTTATTGAAATGTAAAATAAGTGCGTCTGATTATCAGCTATGAATTCAAAGGCATTTTATATAAAACTGTTATTTATAGATCTGTCATAAACTGTTAGTCACAAAAAGAAATTGAAAACTGCTCGAAATAAATAAAGTGTGCGCAATTTTTAAATTGACTGCAGGATATAGAAGACATTACATATATCATTTGACTTTTTCAGCGCTGGCTTTCCAGGCAGAAAGTGTCTTCTACGATCTATTTGCGAAGCATCCGAGTACCCTATTCGACACAATGGAATTTTAGGAGACATCGTTTACGTAATTTTTACGTGAGTTTCTCTGCTTTAAAATATATTTATCTATATTTTCAATACCGAATTTTTATTAGACATACTTTTAGTTTATAAAAAAGGTCAACAATTCGGAAATAATATTTAATAAACAGAGACAAAATTTTACTACAGCGTATAATAAGCGGTTAGCTATAAAATTCAATTTAGTTGATAAATATTTGTATTTCCAAATAATTGACAGATTGCCAAAGAAATGAAAGTTAAGGAGCCCGGTAAGGCAAACTTTGCTAGGCAAATTTTGGCTCTAAGTATAGTAGCAAACAAGAAGGTTGGGGGGCTCGCTTATGAATAAAAAGAGGGCCCCTTTGGGCGACGACGTATTGTCACTAGCCTGGAAAATGGGCCACAACGACAGTATATGGAAAATATCAAAGCCTGTTAACGTTTGCGCGAAGTTAATGCGCCTTTCCGGAGGCGGTACGTTAGAAACGCTCGCGTTTTTCGGTTCATAAGCCGAGGAGACATTGTGATCGAGCTAAAAGGCATTAATAATAGCTTAAACTGCCTCGTGTGCATAGGCAAAGGATCGTTCTGGGAGTTTGCTATTTATGCCGGTGACTCGGCTTATCTCGTTTTACCGTTTTTTTCATAATTTAGCAGTTGCCGCCGAGTTATTGCCCACGAAATTCAGAATTATCAACTCTGCAAACAAAGCCAACAAAGTTCTGAGAACAATTAAACATTTTATTATTTTTTTGTATTCTATTTTGTTAACAGCTTTAAACTGTAAAAATAATAACTTTTTTAGTCAGATCTTTGATTTTGAGAGCAGAGCTTACGTATGGCTTTTTACGTATGGCGGAGTTAAAAAAAACAAAGTATATTCCAGACCATCGAGCTCGAAACGAGAGGATCTGCCGCAGGACATTACCGAAGCTGAGGTTGTTGGAAGTAATGGAACCTGCTCTAAGTACCATCGGCTCTGCCCCGTGGGACTCTTCGACTTGATTGGATTCCTTGCATAGGGTTGCAATCAATATGTGTGAAAGTCGTTTTCAAATCAAAAACAAAAAAATTTCTGTATCAAATTAAAGAAAGGTTATCAAATAATAAAAATTGTATTTGATAAGTACACACATCCACCAAAATTCAACAAATTTAAAATCTTGCTCTTTAAAAGTCCAATTTGAACATTAAAAAACTATTTATTTAAATTATCAAGTTTATTACGTCGTGATAATGATATTTACGTTTAATTCTTCATTTTTTTCTAAATCTTTTATCCTACAAAATTATTGATCCTGAATTATTCTCTTTTTTTTGACTTTATGAATTGTACCAATTTGCATTGTCAACTTCTGGTTATGTAATCGTAAATGTCAACGGGGCATGCGGCGTATGTCAGAGCACAGTTCCTTTCATTTGTGGTCTCGGCTGCCATGTACTCCTGAAGGTCTTCCTCCTCAATACTGTAAGACGGCCTGAAACAACGCTGAGATAAAGCCTAGCTGAAACCAGTCAATTTCTAGCAGCGCGTTCATTAGCATAGCCAAATGGATGCTAACGCGATTAATTAGACGACGGATTTACATAGCCGGGTGTCTGTGTCACGCCCAACTCTAACCAACATTTTAGAGCACGTGAGTGTGTTCGATCCCGCGGGATCTCACGCTATATTCCTCGATTAATAATTCACCGGAGCCACATCTATCGGCATTTAACGTTTCCACGCGACGGAAACCTCTTGTCGTTATTATCCGAGTGATCGATGACTGTTCGCTTTCGCAAACAAGTGACTGATTTAATGCGGCGTATTTCAATTTTTGTCATTTTTCAATTTTGTATTCATTTAAATTTCTGACATTCAAGCAAACTGTGCAAAGAAATTGGATACTGGAAAATTAAAAGAGACTTTGACATTAACGACGCCCGCTTGAGGGGAATTATTTTCATAGAAATTTTCTTTGAAAATTAACAATCTGAGATGAATAACGTTCAAATGGATCGACATTAAAATTTCATTTTAAGAAAAGAGTTAAAGGATCTGCGGTAATGTTGTTAAGTTCAAGAATAAGGTATTCAAATGGTTTTTTTGTAAATTCACTTAGATAAAAATAAAAATAAAAAAATTAGAGAAATCAACTTGGGCATATAATATAGTTTCATTTGACCCAATTTAATTACAACTAATCAAGTTAGTTACAAGTAACAAATTAATCTGTATTTGACCAAGTCTAATTGAACCAATGTGCATCCATTTAAGTTTGCTTGCTTTTAATTTGATTAGGCCTAATCTTGCCGAGTTACAAATAATCTAAACTGAAGTAAATCATAATAATAAAATTAAACTCCTCAGCTAAGAAATTAGAGCATACATTCTTGCACCGAAATTAATTTAAGTTAATTTGTCTCTAAAAAAGATTATAATTATTATCCAAAATTTGGAATTTGTATCAATATGTTCGAAATCTTCATCCAAAATACAAAAAATGTTATCCAAATAATGTTCAACTGCTAAAACTTACCTGAATAGTATGCTCATGAGACTCCCTAAGAGTCCATTATTTTCCAACAAGGTAACATGCGCTGTCTCGCAAATGGTTCGCAATAAGCATTGTCTGCCAGGGAGTCCCAGTCTGCGAACATGACGAACAAATCAATCATTAAGTCATTGCCAACAGATATCGAGTACGGCGACAATGCACGACGTATAGCTTTTGGACTTGTCATTGACGCGGGGAGAGTAGATCGTTATTTATCAAACGACTATCGTCGCACGCGATATTGTGACATCGTTCCTTCCGCTATGAGACACAACGTTGATAGAGAGGCAACTGGAAATTGAATTGATCCAAAATTGGATTCGTGTTCCAATTGAACGAAGGGTCACCTGCTTGTTCATTACACAAGTATCCATTCAAAAAATTCGACATAAATCCTAGTAAAACATACATTTACAAAAATGTAATATGTCTGACCAAAACAAAAAAGGAAATATATATGTTTTTTTCGTATGAATACAATGTAACAGGCTCATTAACGTGAATTTGTTTATTTAGCAAAGTGATAGAATTAAAGTCTAAGGTAATTATAGCATCTGGTCTAATCAACCTAGGAACTAAATTTCTATGAAAAATTAATTGCAAAATAAATTAATTTTGTGCATGTGAAACAATTTATCAGGTTTAAATATAAAATATTTACAATATTAAAAAATGCAAATAGATTATTAAATAATAAATTTTACGTTCAATGTGAATGTTTACTTGATTTGTCGGTGGCATTATGTTTACACATATTTATATATATATATTTCAAATTGATTTTAATTGAATAGAATAATTCCAATTCTATTTTCATATTTAAAGAAATTATAATGACCTCTGCTAAATAAAATAAACGCAATATTATAATTTTATTATTTACTTTACTTTGAGAAAACGTAAAACATCCACTGACTTCAGTAAGTGAATAACATATGATCACCTATTTATATAAATATCTTTCTTAAACTGTTGTTAAGGTATGATTTTTTAATTTTTATCGTGATTAAAATAACTTCCCTAGTAGGAATGAAAGTCGGCAATTTCGTATTACCATATGGATATCATGTGGGTGTTGCTTGGGATAACCCGAACAGGAGCATCTCTTATAAAATCAGATGGGGCCCACATCGTACCCAGGTTGGGTTGTTAGTGGGTCCAATATGGACATGTAACGCTAAAACCCATGTGTTTAAAATAATTAAAACCATAAATAATATTATTTATAAGCTCTTACGTTATTTATATTGTTAATTGTAAATGATAACAAAAAACGATACTTCTTTTTATTAAAATAAATCATTATTATATACGACGAAAATATAAATGCCAGCGATAACATTTTTATTACATTTTGTGTAATAGAAATATAAAATAAAAAAATAGACTAGAATTCATGTAACTAAACATGTCAATCTTATGATAAGAACTTACGGAATGATGAAGTCTTAATTTAATTTGAAATTGTCTAGATTTCAATTTTTTTGACTGATGAAAATATGAATGCATCATTGTTTTGACAACAATGCCTCCAACGGGATATATATATATATAAAGCACAGTTGTCCAAACTAAATTTCAATTAATGTCTCGTTTCGTATAACCATGCATCTAAACTTCATTAAAAAAACATGATTTTACTTCATTTCATATGTATTTTCTTGCAATTTTAAGATTAAAAAGTATAACTGGGATATTTAAATAAAAATAATTATATTCCACTTTTGAATGTAATAATTTTTTTGTAAATATAGAACCTCTTTTATGAGAATCATTTTATTCTAAATTAATGTAATAAATATAATTAATAATTACAAAATGCACAAATAAAAAATGAATTATTTTTCACTGTGCCATCTATGCTGTAACAGTGAACTATGTTAAATTACCGACAGAGCACTCCGCATGTGACATGATTTGCTCAAGTGTAACACCCATGTGAGACCCAGCTAAAATTCAGCTCAAACCCTCATTGGACCCATATGAAACCTACATATATCCACTTAGGTCCCATAGGAGAATTTAGCTCAATTCTAACTAAGGTTTCTATATCTGAATAATACTTTTTCTTTATTCTACCTGATCTATTAGTCTAATAAAATAAATATTAATGATTATATAGTTCATATATCTCTCTTTTTTAACTCATAACATTAAATAGAATATTCAATTCTAATTATCTTGCAAAAGCATAAAATAAAATAATCATTTTAAAGCTTATGAAATTCTCTATCGAATCATATAAATGAATCGTTTGTATCTAATCGCTTTTCTCATAATTACCTTAAGCTCTCGAAAAAACTTATTTGTTATTACTTTGTTATATTAGCCATCTGGCACTACATTTACATCATTCGGATTAGATTTGTATTTTGATATTTAGTTCCCCTATTAATGCCCTTGATGAGACACAAATTTATGTCTCTTCTTATTTAACCTTGTGTTGGGCCTTTTGAAATTTAACTTTTTTTTAAATTCATTGAAAAAAATGACTCACTGCATCGATTTAAGTTAAATATGATAAAACTAATACGAAAAAACATATTTTTGTTTTTCACAAACAAATTTAATCCAAAATTGTATACATAAAAACATAAATAGTGATATTTTCTAAAAAAAAAAAAAAAAGGTTACTAATATAAAATTAAATAATATCACTAATTATGCTTTTAAATATAAAATTCTTGATGAATTTTATTTATGAAATAAAATCACGCGTTCCGTAAATTTGTACACAAAGGGACTAAAAGTATGTGACCCTTGTTTTCTCGACTTCAATTTTATCACCCCACCAGGTAAAAAAAAATCCGATACCTCTTATAGCTGACGTAAGTTTTGTAGGAAAATATCATGTTTCTTAATTGATTTCGTCATTGTGCTAGTTTCTATAAATAAAGTGGAAACTAACTTCATAATCTAGGTTTTCAGGAAAATTGGAGTATTTGATTTATAAATTTTACAGATCAATTCGTAAAAGTGTAACCAATCGTTCAGAATGCCTCTTAATGAATGACATGTTGAAATATATCGAGTACTCCATTAACCCAAGAGAATCCTATAAAGAGACCGTTAGATGAATTCCAATTAGTCTTTGCACTGTATGTAACGTTTATTGATACAGACGGTACGAAATAACTAGACCGTATCTTGTTGCTGAGGTATCACCTTATCAGAATAAGCTTGTTACAGCAACACCAACAACATTGCGGGCCAACGTTGTAATCTTATTCGAATTTCTATCTAGAAGAGGGATTGTTTGATTGGGACATTTTGGCATTACATTTCATCAAAGGATTACCCAGTTAGTGATTTAAGTTGGGGCAATCTGCTTCAAAGTCATTGATATAATATTAAAGCTTGCAAATAATTGCCTCAAACTTCTAATGACTTAATCTCCTTTTTTTGTTTCATTCTTTTAAAAATAGGTCAATAGGTGGAAAAGACTTTTCTGGATTTATAAATCAAAACTCGAAGTGAACGCTGTTAATTGTAACTTGCTTTCTTTATTTTGTTGTTTTAATTTTCGTTCTTCTTATTCGTCAAAAACAGTAAGTGGATTTGGTTTTTCTGATGAAATGCAGTGAAAAAAAAGTTAATGGCAATGTAATCGATAATTGGTAAAATAAGAAATAAGAGTTTTTAATGCAAATTTATTTTATTTTTTATAAAAATAAATTTTCTTTAAACTTTGCTGGAATATCAATTATTTTTGTGAGTAACCATTGAATAGAGAAGCTTACAAATGAGAACACTTTTACTGAGAAAATGAGTTTTCGGGTAGAATTTCTTGACGAAATTAAAATTATTTGTACTAACACCTGCAAATTTTCGGAAAGAAAACGAAATGTATAAGTTAATTTCCTTATCAAACTTCAACTTACATTTTTGCCTTGAATAAACACAGTTTTACATAACGTCTTAAGAGTATTCAGTTTTATATTTACAAAGTTTCAATTGTGAACGATACAATTGTTTGTGATGTTTTAAACTCAAACAAAACTTTGAAAATAATTTTCGTCTTCGAATCAATACGCCTTTCTTATTGTTATCAGTGCTTTTGTTGCTGGTCCACGCGCCTTTGTCGGAAAAAGTTTATAATAATGTTTGCGCGAAACTTTGTACTTAATTTTTCGGTCGATCGGAAAAGTTCATAGCAGTTTTTAATTGATATTCCTCACGTTATTTCCCGAACAAAACAACTTAATAAAATATACTTCTACAAAACTCAATTGAAATTTTTGGAACAATTTTATAATTTAAAAATTGTTGTACTATGCTGTTAGCACAAGCTGAGAATTTATTTAAAACAAATAGAAACAAATTATTATATGAGCAAATCTCTAGAACTTTTAACCTACCTGTCCCTCGCATTTCACTTCAATTTTGTGGATTATTAAATTGAAGATTTTAGTTTTTATGGTTTGCACACTTCAAGTTATTATTGTTTTACACTTTGTAAGTATTTATAAATTGGTAAGAATAGTTTGAAAATATTTCACAATCCCAAATCCGAATTGTTACGTCTTTTCTTTAAATATGTCCCTTTAGGTTGCGCAGAAACATTTTCTTTTTTAATTTATAAGCACATTAATTGCACTGCAATTAAAAAAATAATAAATATTACTTTTAACTTAAACAAATACAATAAGCACAATTCAGATGATGCACATTTATTATGTAAGCTAAAAAATTATCAAATTCTGTCCCTGAGTTTTGATGTCAAAGACGTAATATATTTTGTCATTGAAAATATTTATATTTAAAAAATACTTCAATACATGTAATATATATTTAAATATATGTGCGTACAATAAAATCTAATTATATTAAATATATTAAAAACTTCTTAAATAATTGAAAGACCGTTTCAAAATATTACGTCTTTGACATTAGAACAGAAAATTTGTCAAAGACGTAATATTTATCTATGTTTTTATAATTAAATATTAATTTAAAATTACGGGCATGTAATTTATCACTGTTCGGCTTTATATTAATTATTTTAAAATAATAATAAATGATGATTGTAATAAAACTAAAATGTGCTAAAGCTTTTTTTTTTCAAAAATTTGGCAAGTTGAAAGTTAAAGGTTCTAGGGAATTGCCCATATCAATTTGTTTCCAAGTTTTCTTTTAATAATTGCTGTTATTTCGCTGTAAATTATATACAAATAATTCATCATCTATGGTTCTGTATTGTATCATCATCTGATTCTGAATTTTTTTAAGAATTTAATTTTTAATAATATAATATGTCTTTTAGAATTTTCTTTTATTAAATTATAAAATATAACTAAAATGCTATACTTACGATTCAAATTTTGATTCTAACAAGGTGTAAACAAGTTTGCGAGTGATGGGTGGTCGTTTTGTAGAACGCTCTTCTCTCATTTCGTTTATTTCAATGAAACTTGTGGGTAACTCATAATTAGTTTCGAAAAAGAATGCAACAGATATCGATTTTGTCGACAAGGGATCATCCAGTGGTATCGCGAGAGCGAAAAAAAGCTATGCGAACAAAAACGAACAAGTTTAAACTCTTGAAAAACAATAAGCAATTTGAAACGATACTTCAAAGCTTAAAACATAATATATAAGTGGACTACAGAGGAAAACAATATAAAATCAATTTCAATTTAATATGACTTTTTTTTTTGATCACTGAAATTTTTTGTTTTTAATGGAATACTAACTCCCATCTCACTGTCTTCAGGATATGAAAGAGCTCGGACTTGTCTGTGTGCCACTGCAGATAAAATGTGACTCTCATTGGACCGCAAGAACTGCCCACCTGACATTCGAAAAATGATTCTGAAAATGAAATAAAATAATAATCAAATACAAATACATATGCGAGAAAAAAATAAAACAAAACAAGCAATCGTTTTCATTTTAGTTAGACTTTTATTACAAAGAAATAATGAAAATAACCATTCAAACTAATCAAACAAAATTGCATTGCCCAAATAAATTGCGATTAAGGTATCATTTAATAGAACCATTTTGCAAATTCGTTTTAATTTCAATCAAGAATATTTTATATTTCATTTTGCACCGATATTTATTTTATTTGAAGCACACTCACTGCGAAACATTTAAAATTGTTATTCAAAATTAGACCACCTGAAGGAATAAGATACAAAATGATTCCTTTGGCCTAACTTATTCCAAAGCTTGTTATAAAATAACAACTCTATATACTTGTTATAAAATAAATTACAAGAAAGAACATTTGTACATCTCTTTCAATGAAAGTTGTTCTAAAAAAAATGCTCATTCATTCCGGTCGGACAAAAGTTTTGCTACTAATTTGTTAATTTAAAGTTTCGCATGTTTAAACAAATTTTATTGTGCGCTATTGAAATTCAAATGAATCAACTTTTTAAGTGGCATCACATTAAATAGTCTATTTTTACTTATTTTCAATGCTATTTTTATTTCATTTCAATAAATTTATAAAGAGACTTTAATAATCCTTAAACTTTTTTCTCTGCAATTAATAATAATAGTAAAGTACACACATATAAAACTTACACAAATAAATACAAGGCAATGCAAAATACTATCATGGAATAGTCGTAGAAATTAATTGCGAACAAACAAAAAAAATATACTACACTTAACAATGGCATATAACAAACTATTGAAAAAAAAGTTGCAAAGCAGGAAGCAAGTCTGGCATCTCCTAATGAATTCTCACGTCTGTGCTCCCAATTTGCTAAATCGTAACGCAAATATTCAACGCAAAGTTCTTCGCGAAAATTCGTGTTAATTGATTAGTTAAAGAAATATATTTAAGACACGTACCTTCTGTTTAGCATTATCTTTCTTAGCAATACATAATAAATGTACCGTTCAAAAATTTACAAATTAAATGCGAGTTGCAATTGCAAATCAGTTATTAATAAAAAATATAATTTAACTTTACGTTCTTTAATTGCATCAAACAATTGAAAATGTGAAATTCTACGTTTTTAATAAAAAAATCACTTGTTATTACACCGAGAGAAATCAAGTTTGTGTTAACTGAAAGTTGGCAATAACAGAGAAAATTCGGTTGAATTGACAGGTTTTTTCTGTTGAATATACTCAATAACTGAAAAACTCTATTAAAATAACTGATGCGTCAATTAAACTAATGACTCAACTGAAAGTTATAAACAACAGAATTTTTACTGTTGAATCAACAAAATAATTCAGTCACATTATTCAACAATGTAATAACATTAATTCATGAATTTTTGTATTATTATTATAATCATACTCGTTTAAGATAAAATATTTTCTGAAATTAATAATCAATTTTATTTCATAATTGAATTCTTTACACTCCAATCTCGCTTCATGCAAAAATCAAAATCACGCATAGATTTCATTGGTGAGTCAAAATTCGGCAAGTGGTCACAGCATTTCATCAACATTTGAAAAATAAAAAAATATTGATATATTTTTGAAGTACTATATGAATAACATATAGTGCATAAATATTTTTGCAAAATTCAAT
>JABFPM010001096.1:0-12839 GCA_022817325.1 Idris sp. 1 HC-2018 | reverse complement strand
AATATGAGTGCGCAAAACAAAGGAGGATGGCACCGGCAAGAGAAAAGCAATCGAGGCCGTTGAGAGCGGAAACAAAAGAAACACGGAACGATATGCAGTATGGCGACGTTTCCGGCTCGCTCACCGCACACAATGCACTCCCTCGTGTTAACTTCTGTGCTTGCACATTCGCCTTTCCACCCTCCTGTTTTATGCGGACCTCGCGTTACCATATTCGAGTCGTTTCACACTCGACCTTACCGACTTTTGCCCGGCCTCTTCCTTTTTATAACACGAGTGTGCACCAGCTATATGACATAGTCCATTTTGAAACCGAAACAAAGTAAAAGAGCACGACAACTTTTTTTTTTTTTTGATGCACTGTGATATCGTACTAGGCGATATTAAAAAAGGGGGATGTCACCTGCGTTCTTTTGGACAACTCAAGAGGAAACGGTTGCAGGCGACGAAGGGCGAGCGGGCTGAGTGTTTTAAGAAATTAGTCCTCGCTCAAAATAACTTCACGGCCTCTCACTTTTGTCAATTTCAACGGAATCTCGAATTTTTTATAGACCGGACACGTTTGTTCAAAAGGTGCCACGTGGGTGGAGACTGTGAGACCAGAAGACCTTCTTTTTACGAATAAATTTTAGCTGTTTACTGAACTGAATAATTGTTTGTAGTTGAGAACGGGATGAAAGATTGTTTTAACCCCTGGAGTCTCTATTGTAATAATAGAGATTAAAGTAATTTTAAAACAAAATAAATAACTTTGTAAGAGGATATTCTTCAATGGGAGTAAACATTGTTTTTTTTATTTTCTTTTTTTATAGCTGGGAATACTTTTTTCAATATTTTTATGATATATTCGTGGGCAAAAATAGTATTCACTTTCTCTTTATTAGAATTATAGAAACAGTAAGCAGACCAATATCGCACATTTTCTTTCAGTTCACTGTTGTACGGGAGAATAGAAGCGATATAAATCATGGAAGAATCAAAGATAATTGTCCAACAAAGTTTTTCACTTTGAGCTAGGCCGAAAAGTAACCAAACAAAAGAGAGAGTCGAGATCTGCATAATTTATGACCCAAAATTGCATGGCAGCTACTGAAGTAACCGCCAGATGACATTTGCCCCCTGACAGCATAGTGTTAGAAAGACTTTCTCCAACTGAGAAAAGGTACGTTATTGGATGGGAAATTCCAGTTCTAGGCCTATACCATAAAACTGGTCTACACAACACTTTCCACGAGTCATTATATGGCTGAATTTCACGAAACGTTAGAAATTTTGGAATTTACAAGTGTGGTAACAAAATATATTTACGGATCTTCCAGTAGTAATAGTGCTACCACTTTTAACAAGATTTTTATCTAAAAACTTTTGGTATACGTTATTTTTGAAATAACTGTTAGTGAAGGTCAAAAAAAAGACAAGATTATAGAGTTGTGATACCAAACGTTGGTTCTTGGAAAAGGTACATCGGTCATTCAGTTATATTTTATTAAGTTACAGATTTCAATTTTTAATACTGATAAAAATAATGTTGAAGAAATTAAATGTCAAGTTTTAAGTTCAAAGATTTTTAACTTCAAACTTGAATATTTGGATTTTACATATATTTTAACTGAACGAATTCTTACTAAGAAGCGTGAAATTAGAGCTACCGTTTGACTTAAAATCCAACAAAGACAACCTTGAACTATAAACCTTTGTTGTGCATTATGTCTATAAAATTTGAAACTCAATTATCCCTCTTATTTCCAGGCCAAAATTTATGTCAGAAAATATTGTACTGTTCTCGGTAATGGAGGATGCATTGTTGACTAATTTTTATCGAACCATGAAAAACGTTGAAATATTTTGTTCAACTGTAACTTTTGTATGTGACAACTGAAGCAGAGCAAACAAATAGGATAAATTAAATTAAGGAAACTACTTTACAATTTATGTGTCGCGTGGCAACTTTTTCGGGTTAAATACATTTTATGGACCGTAGTAAAATGTAAAAAAGTCCCATATTATATTACTTGAAGCATGACTTTTTTTTCTTCATCTTCTTAAATAGAAAAATGTTATTTCCGATTATTTCCAACTAAAGTTATAACAAATTTGAAGAATAAAAATAAAAATTAACATAATTATTGTGTTTAAATTACTGAGAAGATAATTCGTAAAAATAAATTATTTTCAAAAATAACCATGTATCTATAGCGGGTTATAAATATCTTAAGCTTTTCAATGTTGAATCTCGTCAAATTTCTTGACGAGCTTTGCAGAACGTTCTATTATATCACAATATTAGCACTAAAAATGGTTATCTTTAAAGAATAATTATTTTTACATAACAAATAAGAATAAACTATATTTTTTGTAAAATTTTCTTGAAAGGTAAATTGTTTATTTTACAATAGTTCTTAATTATAAGAATGAAAATTACATTTTACTTCAAATTAATATCCGCATGCTTAGTGTGAAACATTAATTGTCAAGGATGCAAAAGCTCATTAGAATACAACACGCTAATCTAGAAAGCTAAAGGGTAAACGATTATAGTAGAAGCTAATTAATCGATCGTAATATAGTGAAAGAACATATTTTTTTCATAGAAACATATCTTTTTTACATCAGAACATATTTGTAAGCTTGATTTCTAAAAAATTATCATGGTAAATCATTTTTTAAGCTGATTAGTATATCACTTATACTAATAACTTTCTCTACTTGTTACTGACAAACCAAAACTTAACCCTTTAACAAACTGTTTATTCAACGAATGCCATGTTCAAGCTTATATTTTGTTTGTTCTTTCTTTGATTTCTATGATAATCTTAAAACACTTTTTGTACAACATTTTTAAAATTGTTCTAAATTATATGATTAATGAAATGAAAACTAGTTATTTTTTTAAATTTATAGAAATATCAAAAATTTCATTAAAGAAAATGATTATACAACATTAATTATATATTTGAAAATAAAACCATCAATAAAATGTAAAAAAAAGCTGAAAATCGACAATGATTGAGATACTTTTCTACATTAATCAAACACTTTGAGAATTTGAATAGACAACTGATTCTGTGACAATCTCGATGACAAGTGATATTTAAATATGCAGAACAATGTTTGAATGGCCAAGAATACAAATATTTTCAAAATCTTTTATGGAACAGCTTTAAAAGGTTCTACATTGTTAGGTAATTTACATGAAAGTATCTCAGGGGGTTAAATTACAGATTTGTTCTATATTTTGGGAAAAATCCCAATTCTAATTTGTATTCAAGGTTATTTATAATACTTGTTGCATACTGCCCAAGCCATGTCTGAAAGTATTAAATCTTTATAATGAAAAATGAAATATAATGATTAATGATCTGTAAATATTTTGACAAGCAGAAGGAAAACGGTTAGATAATGAAAAGTAAGTTATACGAAAATATTTTAAACATAAATGATACAATAAAGATTAGAACATCCTTTCTTACTCAAAATTAGATTTTATCGTTTATTATATTATTTGTGTTATTTTTTTTAATTTAAAGACAGATTATCTCGTTTATCTGTCAAATACAAATTATTACAAGAAAAATGTATTGGTTTACAGGAAGCTTGAGTTATTTCGATTTTTAAAAAGAAAATCTTTACTAGAAATAAATGATAATTACAATGAAAACTATTTTTCAACTATTTCACTTTAATTAAATGAATTGATTATATTTTTAATTTTTCAGTTTAAAAAATATTTTAGACAACCTTTAAAGAATAATTCTAAAAAGAAACACAAAATATTTTTGAAAAACGTTATTACTTGTTCAAAATAGTTCATCCTAATAAAAATGAAAAACATAACTTATAAATTTATAATAAATTTTTATTCAAAATTTATTTAAGACCTTATTTTTGTACACTTTAATATTATTGAAATTAAAATGTTCATCAACATAATTAAGGGGAATAAACGAAGTTACATATTCATTATTTGTGGTCCGATACAATCCTTTAAATGATCAAAATCATGTTCATTATAAAATCCGTTTCACCCCATTACATAATCATTTTCCATCCTCATTAAAAATATTTTCCACCAAATAAGAAAAAGAAAATAAAACTTCACTTTATAATTAACTTTATTTCCTTTCTTTAATTCAACTTTTCCAATCAACCTATTCTCCCCAATCAAATCCACTAAAAATGATTTTTTCATCAACAAAACCCCCGAATCGATTTTTAGCTTATCGTTTTTGTTGGTGATTAATTACATAATCGTTATAAACAAGCAAAACAATGGGTTTGAATAAAAAAAAAGTGTACACATCGATGAAGTGTTGGGAGTGTTAATCTGAAAAGCAAATTGTTCATGCGACTGTTGAGCGCGGTGAGCACGTGCGTGCAGCACGTTGGGGCGCGCGCACATGTGTATGTGTATGTGTGTTCGGCGCGGACACACTCAAATCCGCTAAGGAAAAGAGCGTGGCATCGCGAGGCGCTGGCAAGCAGCCGACCCGTAAGCTCGGTTAGGGTCGAAGGCGGCGAGCCGCGGAGGCCACAACACGACCGCCGTCCTCATTGGTCGGTGCGTCAGGTCTGGGTGGGGCATCACGAAAAATTGGTGGGGATAAAAATCCCCACTAAATAGCTCGGTATACAGCCACGAAAAACTAGAATACGCTCAGCCGGCATTGAGTACGCGTCGCAACTTGGAAAAAGTTCGAACACCCCTCATACTCCAGGCTCTGTTGAAGTGTGAAAGTGTTGTGTGTTTATTTTTACTGAAGTTTGTTCACACAAGTCGATGGAATAAAGTTCCATTTATTGGTTTTGTTCTGGTTTTATATTAAGTGAAAAATACAAGCATTTGGACAGTGCTCGCTGAAGAAAGAATTGACTGGACAATCGATTAACATGCATTTACCGGAAACGCCATTGAGAATGGACCGTTTCAACGATTTACCCGAACCGTTGAGGAGTCTGCGAGCGTGTCACGGGGACCTCGTGCAGACCGGCAGCCCCGCCATCCTCTGCAGTCCCCTGCCGCAGCACTGGCGCTCCAACAAGTCTCTGCCGGTGGCGTTCAAGGTCGTCGCACTTGATGAGGTCAGTGACAATACCCTGGTCACCATTCGGGCCGGTAACGACGAAAACTGCTGCGGTGAACTACGCAATTGCACCGCGGTCATGAAAAACCAGGTTGCTAAATTCAACGATTTAAGATTCGTTGGACGAAGTGGAAGAGGTAATAATATTTCTTAAGACGGAAAAGAATAAAGACTAAGAAATAGCTTTAATAACATGTTTTCAAGTTTATATTATGAATACATAATAATAAAAAGTAACTGTTCTTAGGGTTTTTTGGATTCTGAATTTTTTTTTAAAATTTGAATTGTATAGTCAGAATTAAATACTTTTTACCAATATCAGAGATGAATTTGTATGAAAAAAATTAGTTTTAAATCAATGCTTCTTGTTCATTAATAATTATAAGTTATATATGTGGTTCAAAGAATCTTTTTAAATGTTATATTTTATCCCAAAAATTGGCTTTTTTTATTAAAAATAAATTTTGAAATCTCTTATTATTTTCGAAGATCTCTCGTACTATGCGAAGGGAACTCATACTTTGCATTATATATAACAAATTTGATGTACAACTTATTATACAGAATTTACGAAAAACTTGTGAACGATAATTAAGAAAAGTAATGTTTAGTTTCCTAAAACTCTGGCGGAAGAATATAATAAATCAAAAAAGAGCAATCAAAATTGCAATTCAAAATAAATATTATTTTCGATGTTCATTGTAAATTAATTGATACTCCGCATCAAAAGTGCGTAAACTTTCAAAGCAGAAGAAAACTCAGATCAATCTAAAAATCAATTAACTTAAACTCGCAATCTCGAAGACAAACAATAATCTAAGATATTACAAATAAACCAAATTTAAAATTTCGATTATTTGTTTGCTTCCAGGTAAATTATTCTCATTGACGATACAAATTGATTCGCATCCTCTTCAAGTAGCCACTTACACTAAAGCGATCAAAGTTACTGTCGATGGACCAAGAGAGCCCAGATCCAAATCAAGTAAGTTTACTTGCCAAAAAAGTTTGTTCTTAAACCAATACATCATGCTTCGGTAACAATTTCAAAACGAAAATATCATTCCTCTTCACAAATGTGCAGCAACAACAAAATAAACAAAAGTTGTAATAATAATTTGCTGTTCATGAAATCGGCTAGAAAAGCCATGACCACTCGAGAATCCGCAAACGGGTGTGAGAGCTTCGCGGCATTTAATAATCCGGCATATAGCTGGTGGACCTCAAACCGCTGGCTGCGGCGGTCGCAGGATGGTGCTTGCAAGCTCTCGCTTCCTCTCCTGCTGTATTCGCATACAGGGTGTCTCATAATTATCATTAATAAAATTCATCAGTTCCGCAACAGACACCGCGCAACAAAAAACACACACAGACACACACACACAATTTAACATAAAATTAAAATCAACATTTCATTTATTCAATTATTTAAAATTCTAATTAAAAGTTAATGAAAAAATTGGGTTAATGTCTTTTCGGGCCACTCTGTATACAGGTTTACACTTCGTTCATAAAGTAGCGCGGCGAGTACACAAAAGTCTTCGTTGGCAGAGACCCAAGCCGCTATGATTTGCGCGATCCTTTTGCACGTCCCGCTTGTTTAGACGACGCGGATTGGCCGACGGCTCACTAAACGATCTTGTTTATTGGCCCGACTCGTCGACAAAAACGTCGCAATAATCTCGACAAAGAAGAGCCGCGTCTTGTTTATGACACTGCATATGGGCGCTAACATGTGCGCAATAAGAACGTCATCTTTGTAAACATCTTTTTTATTTGCCGAACTCTCTTTTGATATCTCGAAACCGAAGGATGATTGTATCCAAATAAATCAATTTCAGTACAGTATTTAATAAAGTGTGTCTCCTTGCTTTGCAGATTATCAGTATGGATCAGCCTTCTCAGGACTAACTCTTCTGAATCCCTGGTTGGACGCAGGATACTTCAGTCAGCCCTGGCACCTGCCACCCCCCTTCACCAAAGGTAAACATCTAGTCCTAAAATAAAAAATAAAAAATTGAAAACAAAAAGCTCCAACTATCGATTTGCTTTGCTTGATGAATCATCATTTTGCGAAGGGTGAGACCCCTTTCTAAACCAACAAAGCACGACTTAAAATGCTTCTCCCCCGGCTTTTCTTCTAAATGTTTAATAACGTTGGCTTTTGTTTGTTCACAGGTTCGTTATCTGGCATGTCACAGCCGGACCTGTATATGCCAAGCTTTCCGACTGTACTGCACCCCACTTACCCGTTCCACGATCAGATCAAATATCCCACCGAGTATTCGAGTTTGCCCCCAAAATCGTCGAGCACCACGATACACCTTTCGTTTGTGCCGTCGAGTCCGATCAGGACGTCGCCTAAGTCTGAAACAAAAAGCCCACAGAGGACGTCCTCGCCGCTGAGCCCAAGTGAAAGTGGCAGCGAGCCAGTCGCCGAAGAAGTACGCAGTGCCTTTATTCCTCTGAGGAATCAAACTTCATTAGCCTCGTCTTCGTCACCGGAGCGCGAAGTGCCGCCAAAAAAATCCGAGAACGCAACCAAAAACGAACTCAAAGCACCGTCGACACTGATCACCCAGAAAAATCAAAATTTGTCGAGAAGAAGTCCGCAGCCCACAAAATTGTCTTCCACGAGATCAGATCTCAGATTCTGGAGACCATATTAGAGGTAACTGTAGGGAGCGTTAGGTGCATCTGAGTTTCTTGTCAATTGAGATGAGATTAGTGCTGTACATATTTACAACTTCATGTGATTTATTTTGTAATGATCTGAGTTTGTTCGGTTCTTAAACGAGAGAACATTTTTTAACCAGAAGGGGTGGTCACATTTTAACTGTGTATCGTGTGAAAATATTTAGTACATGTGATAAAATGACACATGTAAATTTAATTAAAATAATCAAATAAAATACTTTATGAAATGTTACAAATGAGTTAGAACATTTGTGGAGATAAAAGTGCTATGTGATATAGTGGCGAGTGAGAAGATTTGATAAAATAAAGTAAGTTAAAAGCATTTGATCACAAAAGAAATTAAAATTATAATTTCAGTCGAATGCTAGGGACATTGTTTTTATCAATTATTCTTATTTGTTCACGCGATACTTAGACTGAAATGTGAGCACCCTGTTAACTTCACGCATTGGAAAATATATTATCCTAATTTGAACTTTTTATAAATGAAAAAAATACTTTAGCTACGGACAATCAAAATGTACAATAGAAATTTTTTATCTTCTTTTCATCTGCAATGAAATTCCCAAGATCAAAGGATAAAATTGTGTGTCGGGCGATGCAAAAGTGCATGTAAATAAACAAAAGGAAGGCTAGTGAAGTAAGACGCCAAGCGTCCGCAGAACCTTTGTAACTATAAAAGAAAGAAAAATTGTAACACTGCCTTTCTCGTTTCTTTCGGGGCGTGAGCAAGTTGCAGAGCTTCGGTTTTACGAAGACCGGAAGCTGTATAAGAAAAAGAAAAAAAAACATTCACAAGAAGCGAGAACATCGCAGTTTGTTTGTCTTGTCCTGTAAATAATTATCATCAGTCCGAATGATTTGTAAATATAGGTAGTACGTGGACAATAAGTAGCGATAGGGACCGTATGATTGTATGATGTTTGCCTGCATTTAAGACAAAGTGCAAGTTGCTATTATTTATAAGGCAGAGATTTAATTGAATGTATAGAGATGGTATTATAGAGCAACGATGAAATAAATAAAACAAATATATGTGAATTACTTTAAATCATTGTGTTTTTATTTCCACTACAAAATGTAGTATCCAAAATTAAAAATCAACCTTCTGTAATTTTTAGAGTAAATTTTTTAGGGCTCCCACATTATCCATTTTTCAAGAAAAAGTTCTTTTTTAATCAAAAAAATAAACTTATTAATTAAAATCATATTTGTAAACTTGAAATTTCATAACGGAATATTTACATACCATCAAATGGGGTAACTTTACACCACTTTTCTTAATTTTTTAATAGTTGAATGATCTTTATTTCAGTTAAGCCATACGTGATTTATTTAAAGAAGATTCTAAACTTTGTAGCCATTTACTAAAAGCTTGTTATTATACAATATTTATTATTTATTTTAACTGCAAACGATAATAGCTGAAATTGCTTTTGAAAAAACCAACAATTTTTTTATTATTTTTCAGTCATAAATTCTTTATTTCAATTACATCTTTTTGTTTACTAATGTGTTTAATTTAATAAGTCGAGTCTCGGGAACCCCAAATTTGAAATGAAAATGTCTTCCAAAAAGATGAACTCCTTCTGAAGCTTGATTTTCGAGACAGAACCTTCTTTTAAAAATTGGTAACAAGCGCTTAAAAAAAAGTACAGCTACAAAAATTTAAAGAAGTTGGTATAACTCAAACTAGGCTTTTGGGTTCTACCGAAACAAGAAAAAATGCTGCAGATAAACAAACGAAAACTGACCGTTTGTAGTTCAGTATTAATAAAAGAACATTTTGTTTTAAATCTTTATTGATCTCTTTTTGGCATCTATGAAGTTCTTATTTTTTAATCAAAAACTCACTATCAGCCCTGATTTTTAGTATAGCTAAACAGTGACAGTTATTTAAATGAATCACTTTAAATGGTATAATCCTATAAATATCAACACCTCAAAAATGCATTCGTTCTTCCTGAATAAAGAGATTTATTATAACTGTTGGGATGACAGTATTTATAATTGGGCTGTTCACCCGGTTCTCAAACCTCAGTCTGGTCACTCAAGATGTTGCAATAGGGTGTCGCAGCTTTGTGAAATCTCACTCGTATGTGTCGAGGACAGTCGTGAAAGAGATTGAAACAGCATTTCGTGCCGTTGCAAGGGGAATGATGGTGTATATATATATAGAGTTTTTTTTTTCCTATGCGATTTAAATCTGAATGGCTGTGCACGCCACTGTCGCTCGTAGCACGAGTTCCCATATGACGAGGGGAATAACTGGGTCTGTAAAAGAAATGCTTCATATTGAAGGGAATACGTGAGATCTGTATTAGTACTATAGAAACTGCGTGACAGCAGCTCTCAACCTAACTATTTTGTTTAAGATTTTTTCATATCATTGAGACCCGAGCGTGACCAATGCAGTTTGCATGAAATTAACAAACCAATTCTTATAAAATTATATTCTTTTTCAGATGAATTTTCAAATGTAATTTCTCTTTAACATTACCATTATGATTTAAAATTGTAATATAAACTTGACATTTATTTCAGTTCCGCTTTTTCTCTAACTATTGAAAATGTATTTTAATTCATTAAATCAAAATTAATTTAACTTTTGTAAAATAATTACATTCTGGTTATAAAAAATATCTTTACGAAAATGGATTCATTTTTTGTTCTTTTGCATTTTGGTATTTCTAAAGTGTTGAACAAATGCATTCAGATTTAGCGCGACCAAATGAACGACAAAAATGTGTCATTTTTTGCGACAATTCGCAAAAAGAAGTGTCAAACGCTGCTGCATGACATTCGGCTAACGACGGGAAATGAGAACCGCGTCAACAATCCTCACACTCGTGGGTATGGGGTTACTCGTTGACGAGTAGACAACGGAACCAAGCTACCGTGAAAGGTAGGCACATGACCCGGACTGATCCGAGTCAATCGCTCTCCACATGCAGCGCTAACTAATGTTTGCGCAAAGATTTGCGCCTAATAATTGAGTCAACTTTGCGACAAAAAATTAACGTCAGCTCAGCATAACTCGTCTGACAAATAATCAGCTGTACGTATACATACCTATATATATGTGCACACCCCTGTATCCACTTTGTTTGTAATTTTTTTTATTTTACCTTTTCGAAAGCTCAGTTATACTGAAAATCATATTATATCAAATTACCATACCAAACATGATGTTTTGGTATGTTGCTTCAGTAAAGAGAATCATTTACAAGATTATAATGATATAACTGTGAAACAGTTTTTTTTCTGTCGACAGAAAAAGGTTATCCGTAAAAACTTTATCTACTTATTCCAAGTAATTCCAAATTCTAGTTTAAATTGTACAATATATTATCTGGAAAACTTTATCCAGAAATTTAAAAACGTTATTCATATTTTATAATAAGGTATTGAAATTTTAAGAGTGATTTTTATTAT
Organism: Idris sp. 1 HC-2018; assembly: GCA_022817325.1. Taxonomy (NCBI): domain Eukaryota; kingdom Metazoa; phylum Arthropoda; class Insecta; order Hymenoptera; family Scelionidae; genus Idris; species Idris sp. 1 HC-2018. The sequence goes on along the minus strand of JABFPM010001096.1, from coordinate 1,626 downwards.
TCTCAAAAACTAAATCTAAGATACCTCTGTTCAAAGTGTTGACTATATTTTACTTAATGACAAAATTTTACACGTAAAAAAAGGTGGCAATCTTGAGATATTTGTACGGATGACGTAACTGGACATTGCTCGTGGGTTGGAAGAGGTCCTAGAGTTAGGCAATCAGCGTTGATGAGGGGATGGTCACAGGATGAGGCAGTCCAACAATTAGTAAGCCCCTTCTACTGGCATTTTCTGTCTCTCTCGCACCTCACAAATCAACCCTCCGCAACATACAGACCACAGAGGTACGCATGTGAAAGAGACTCCTCCATGCGACTGTTCACATTTGTAAAGGTAAATGCAAATCACAGAGCGTATAAATTAATGCATTTGTCTATGCAGGTGTTTGCTTCTTCATCGCCAATTAAAATAATTAAGATGCTAATCCTTTTTTTACTTGTCAACTAATATTCTAACAACATTGCCAGTAATTATGCTCATTTGTCAAACAAACTGAACAAGAAATTTTATATTGTATAATTATTTGTTGATAAAAATAAATGTTAAAAGTAAGAACGAAAAACAAGAAAAATGTATTTCCATTCTTTTGCTTATTCTCAAATCATTCCTGAAATATTTGTTGTCGTAAAAAAATATCAAAATAAAAATGTCACCTTGTTTTCTTCTGCAGACACAAAATATACGCAAAAAATTGAATGCTGATCGGCGGAAGTCTTTGAAATAATAAGCTACTTTGGCGTTATACTCGTCCAACCCTCGTTTTCGAACCCCCCTTGACAATATAAGCTCTCGCGGTAAATGCGGGAATAAAAATAATGTCGTTTTCCTTGGAAGGATCCGCATCATGTTTGAGTACAAGGGGAGACGAGATAGAAGAACGGTGATTTAGGTGACGAAAGAACAGGACGGAGAAGAAAAAAAGAGAGGAGAGTGTGAGGCGTAAGTTGGATCCCCGCACGAGACACCGTCAATTTAATGCGCTACTTTGCATCTCAATGCCAAGACGCGAGACATTGAACGAGTTATTGGTTGTATCATACAGCAAGATCACGTGCTTCTTGCCATCGAGTACACAGATGCAAAATATAAAAACCATTAAACGTTTCAATTAAAACTGGGCTGTGAGAATAGAAAAAAATACATACACAATTAAAATATTTACAAAAGAATTTATGGGAATAAACTGCTGACTCTAGATTGAGAACGATTTATTTTGTAAATATTTTAACTAAAACATTTAAATGTAATCGGATTAATAAAATTTTTAAAAGTATAATTTAGAAATTAGAAGAATTTTTTTCTCAGTCGCAGAACATCATTTATTGTACGGTTTTTTAATAAATAAAACGCACTTAATACTTCAAGAAACAGTTTTTTTAATACAAAAAATTTATTAAATTGTTAATTAAATAAATAGACTCTTTAAATTGTCCTCATGCCACTCTTGTACCTGATAACTCAAAAACTATCCAACCAATATTCTTAAAATGTTAACGACACATTCCATAGACATGTCGCTATAGTCGGAACTAGGACCTTTTGATTCCATCAACATTTACATTTTTTATTACAAAAATAACTATCAAAACACAGTCGAAATTTGAGATTTTTGTTTTCACTGTG
>JABFPM010001095.1:0-22550 GCA_022817325.1 Idris sp. 1 HC-2018 | reverse complement strand
AAAAAAAAGTCTAAAGGAGTCAGATCTGGAGATCTTGCTGGCCACTCGATTGATCCTCTTCGTCCAATCCATCTATTAGGAAAAACTGTATCTAAATAATTACGAACGCGAAGAGCATAATGGGGTGGAGCACCATCCTGCTGAAACCAAATGTGTCCAAAATTTTCACCAGCAATTTCTTGTATTGCTGGAACAATTTGGTTTCGAAGCATTGCTTCGTACTTTTCAGCGTTAAGATTACCCTCAATAAAAAATGGCCCTATCAACTGGTTATTTAGAATTCCTACCCAAACATTCAGCTTCTGAGGATATTGAGTTTTGCTCTCTCGCATCCAAAAAGGATTAGTATCCGACCAATATCTACAGTTATGTCGATTGCAATTACCATTTAACTGAATTGTAGCCTCGTCAGAAAAAACAATATTAAATGGTAGGTCAGGATCATTGTCGATTCTTTCCATCATATCCTCGCAAAACTGTAATCGTCGATCGAAATCATCTTCATTCAACTCATGAACTAATGTCATTTTGAATGGATGAAATTTGTTCCGTTTTAAAATATTGTGTACAGACATTGTACTCATATCATGTTGTTGTGCTGCTTTACGGGTACTGTTGTGCGGGTCTTCTACGAACGACAGTAAAACCTCTAATGTCTTGTCGTCACTTGTAGTTGTGTTTGGTCTTCCGGATCTATCTCGATCCTTGACACTACCAGTTTCTTCAAACCGTCTAACAGTTCTTTCGACCGTCGATTTAGATATTTGTTGTTCACCATCCCTAAAAGTATCATTAAAAAGATCTTTCACAGCAGCATAAGATCTCTGTAAATGACCCCAGCCTCTCATTATCAACAAGGTTATTCTTTGGCGTTCAGTAAGACGTTCCATTGTAAAAGAACGTTCTCCCGCTACGACGGTAGGATACCAAATGATGAGAATAATGAAGTGAAAAATTACCTTTGAGCTTTCAGTGTTAAAAACTCTTCCGTTTAAAACATCAAATTTGCCTTCCTTCCTCTTCGGTGGAGGTGCGAGGTCTCTTATGATGTTACTGAATAACATTTTTCTTTTATTTTTCTGTTCTGATGTGTATTTCACGAGCTATCCCCATTTTTTGACGAATTTTTGCCAATTTTGAAATATTGCTATCCCAAATTTAACCGACTAATCCTAATCCATAAATGCCCATCTCCTATAAATGTGTAACATATCTAATTGGCGATCTCCGTAAAATCTAAAGGTATAATAGCAAACTTATTAAAGATTTTGTATTTATTGCAAAAAAATACAAGAAAAAAGGTAAATAAAAATCCAAAACGAGCCCACGCAGAAATATCCGACGTTGAAAGTCGATGAGACGTCAGAATAACGTTGCTCTCTCGACTTTTGTTAACCAATGTTAAACCGACGTTAAAACAATTTTCGTATGAACCTTGTAACAACATTGTTTGTCAACGTTACTTTTCAAAGTTGATAAAATGTCTAAAAAGTGTTGTAATATTACTTTAGTAAAATTTTGTCGGACTCCAACATTATACCAAACTTAATTACTAATGTCAGATTGACGTTCTTTTGAAACGTTGGACATCGATATTGGAACAACGTCAGAACAACGTAGTAGTATTTATACACTAGTATTCCTAGTTCTTTGACGTTTATGCGATGTCGATTACTTTCGTCTATTAGACTTTGCTTTGTAACGTCGCATCCCAACAATGAAAAAATGTTGCAATATAACTTAAGTAAAATAGTTTCGGACTCCAACGTTCTATCGACCTTATGAACTAATGTCGGATTGACATTCATATGAAATGTTGGACTTAGATATTAGAATAACGTCAGAACAACGGTATTCTAATTATTTATACTAATTTTCTCAGTTCTTTGAAGTTCATACGATGTCGATTACTTATACTTTTATTAAATTAAAGCTTTAGGACATTACTTGTAAATGCTGCTACAATGTTGAAACGACCTTTATTTATTATGCTGTTGTTAACTAAATACTTTTTTTTAACATTGCTGAAATTGCATACAATAAATAAACCATTATGTTTTAAGAATATAAGAGAAATTTGTATTCTTGTTTATGTTATTACGATTATGGTTTTTAACTTTGATGCGAAAATATTAAATAACAGTTATGCTTTTTGAACAGTAATTAAAATTTATCTTAAAACTAGTGAACATTTATCTATTTTAAAACTATTGATTTTTATTATTAATTAAGATTATTATTAATTATATTCTTAAAGAAAAAGTAAAATGTTTATCTAACAAAAATACCATTATCAGTTTGAAAATTTTTTTATTTATTTTTGTAATTAAGCTTAAGTGTGTAACAATGAAATGACAACTGATTTACCATTAATATTTGTTAAAATACATTTTTTACTTAAAGATTTAATTGAACATCTTAAAGTACTTTTCGCTTCGTTCTTAACCTGATAAATACCGATTTCTTTAGATGATATTGGAAAAGTAAATAGATCACCTATGATGGGTAAAGTTTTACCTTTAATCATTAAATCGCCTTCAACTTTTCCATCTACTTTTCTTACGTACATTTTGTTTATTATAATAATTTGACCGCCATCAGTAATAGCAATATTGTCAGGATGAGTTAGTGAAAATGTCATGTCTTCAATCTTAACTTGATTAAACAAAATTTTATTTTGGTTTATTTCCTGATTAAGAACAGCAGGCACAGTGGTTTTTCATTTTAGCGTGCGTAAAAGAGGATAAGAATTTTCAGTGTAGGTTACTTCTGAATTCTGCTTCATTTCATATAGACGACGTGATATTTGCGAAATGGGTTTTGTACTACTTTTCAACAGGTTTTTAATTGAACTCATAGAATTTTCAAAAACAAAAGCCGAATATTCATCAATTGATTTTTTCATATAAAGAACATCATCAATAACGTGAATCATATTGTGAAAATTTATACTTTGTGATGAAGGTCCATAATATGTTGGCATTAATTTAAAAAAATCAATCAACATTTCGTGGGCTTGTGCAGAATTCTTCACTGCTTTAGTTTTATCTGCTAAAATTCGAATCGCTGTGTATAATAATAAAAAATGACGATAAACGTCTTCGTTTAAAACATAACAAAAAATCAATCCACTAGCATATAACAAAAAGAATCTGTACTGCGTCGCTTTCCAATGCACTAAGTCTTCGATATCAAATGTTTTTCTTTGGAATTCTACCGGTATGTCTTTGGAAATATTTTGTAACATTTGTTGAAGACAATGTTTTTTCATATTATCGTTAATTTTACATAAAGTTTTACTATTCAAAATTTTCATCAGCAAATTTTTACTAATGCCATTGTAAAAAAGATGCATTGGATCTAATATAACACCTTTTATTACATCAAAATTATGTATATTAACAAGAGGAGTTGCTTCTATTATTGAATGATGTTCTGGTTGAATTTTGTCACGAAAATTTTCATTTGTACGTTTTTCTGCATTAATATTACAAAAAACTGTTGTTTTTCTTTGTCGTGATCCTGAACACATGCAACGCTCACAACTGAATCTGCCTGTATGACCCTTGATTCTTTTAATGTAAGCCCTTGCTGGCGTATCACATACAAATGCTTTAAGTAATAACTGAAACTCAACACCTTTTATTACTATACCATTTGTAATCAAAATGTTAAGTTCATTTACAAGATCATGTAAAAATTCTAAAACAGAAGCAGGTTTCCCTTTTCCGTAATATAAACCTATTATAAATGGCTGTGACTCGTATCCATAATTGTAGACTAAACCTAAAATGGGCCACGCACCTTGTCCAGTGACATTGAAAAATTTAGCTCCATCTATGTTTATTAATAATATTATTGTTTCGTCGGTGAAAACATCAGGTTTGATTATACATTCTAAATTTGCTTGAATACCATAATATTTGTATTCCCCAAATTTTTTTTTAGTATTCAACATTAGTTTAGATTTAGTAGAACCAAAAACTCCTGTTTTAAACAAGGTTTTGCTACAAAGAGGAAGATTTTCATAACCCTCACTACGCAGCAATAATAATAAGTCATTTATAGATTTCTGAGTAAGAGTTTTGACGTTTCTCCTTGTCCAACTTACAAGTTTTTGCTCAATTGTACCGTGTTCTAAATCATAATTTTTATTCGCTTGAACAGTGAACGGTGGTTCATCATCAGCATTAAAGGGTAGTCTGTTGTCTTCATCAAATGGTAGTTCGTCTTCTATATCATGATTTGCTGTATCAGGAAAAATAGCTTCTTCGTGTTCGGCTTCATTGAAATCTGTAAAATTTTCATATGTTAATATTTACATTAATTCATACTGCATTAAGAGGATGGACAAGCTTACCGACGGAGCAAATTATTATTTCTTTTATTTAGTCTATATATGGATGTAAAAATTTAAATTTACTGAAAAGTCCGGCCTGGAGAATCGATGAAAGCAGATATTTGGTTGAATACAATGAACTTTTGTTTTTCAATAAAGCTGAATAATTGGAACAAACCTTTCTTTTTGAGGTAATGTAGGAAAAAAGGTTTGTTCCAATTAATCAGCTATATTAAAAAACTAATGTTCATTGTATTCAGCTAAATATCTGCTCTCATCAATTCTGCAGGCCGGACTTCTCATTAAATTTATATTTTTACATCCATATATAGAATAAATAAAAGAAATAATAATTAGTTTCGTCAGTAAGCTTGTCCATTCTCTTAAATACATTTATTTTGTAATTTGAAAACAATATGTTTTTATATTTGTGAAATTTAAAAAAATATTATACATTTTTTTCAACTATAATGATACAATTATTTTATAATTTTTAAATCTTTCACTAACAGAAAAATACTTAAATTAATAAACCAGATAAATACCATGTTATTAATATCAAATATCTATTAACTACCAATACCTTCATCAAACCCATCTACAAAAGGCATAATCGTAAACAAATGCGCTAGTTCTTCCTGACTATCTATATTAAAATCTTTTTTTTCATTAACCATTTGTTTACCATCTTTTTGCAAATTCTCGTCCAATGTTTTCTGAGAAAGAAGTTCTATGTTTTCATCGTTGGCCAATTTTTCAATATTCTGGTTTGAATTTTCAGCTGAAATAAAAATTTATGAAATTTTCGTCATTGAACGTTAAAAATTTTAATTAATTATAATATTTATCACTATTGTCATTATTAAAAAATACATATAAATTAAATTTACGCCCATCGCAATATTGATTTATTTTTGATACTAGAAATATGGACCGGTCTATTGTCTCCGGTTTTAATTTGTAAAATATTATAAATAATTGGGTTTGTTTATCATATTCTGAATTTTAATATTTAATATAAAAAAACATATATTTAAAAATGTTAAAATTAAAAGAAATTTAAAAAAATGCAAAGTTATAATATTTCAAATTAATATAATAAAATTCAATACTTTTGAAATATTTTAAAACCTTTTTGACTGTTTAAATTTTAACTAATATTAAAAAAATTAAAATGATATTAAATAAAATAGTTATTTATATAGTACACAACATGTTTATGTTAATTTATAATTTTATAATAGTTTATTTGTAATGTTATGTTATTTAAAAAGTTTCGGAAGTACCTTCGTTTTCTGTGTTATCATTGCTATTTAATTGCTGGTGCAAATATCGGTGCTTTTTTACTCTCGGTGCACTTTTCATTTCGAGGAAAATTCGTTCGATGATTTCTAAAAAAAATTAAAGTTCATAATTAATAGTTATATCTAGCATAAATATATGCATATGTCTGTTGATATCAAATACTTACAGATCCTTCTATTACAATCTAAGTATAACAATTTTTCAAATTATCAATTAAGGTAATAGATTATTGTAATTGTAAGATTGAATTTACACAATTTTGTAATTATTTTTAATCTGAAAGATTTATTTAGTAAAATTGCAAGTTGTGTGTTCATTTTACATGATTGAAATGCTTTTAACATGTTTTTATTTTCTAGAACTTGAATATTCGTAATTTTTAGGAATTAAATTTTCTACTTAGATAACATCAAAAAATTTCTTAAAATTTTGTTTTAAATGTTATGAATATTTTAATTCTGGACATTAATAAAAACTTGTCTAAAATAATTCAATCATATAAACGAAGCCACTCAACTTGCGTTTTTACTACATTAATCTTTTAGATTAAAAATAATTGAAAAAATATTACTTTCCCGCCAATTTATAATTTTGAACTTCCAATTACAATTGTATATCATTTTAAGATTCATATATATAGTTATTTAGTTAAATATATAAATAAATAAATATTAAAAAAGTTAACGCATTTTTAAACTTATCTTTTATCTTAATTTTATGTATGACTAATTTTTCTATTCAGATTTTGTAATTAATTGATTGCCGATAATGTATGTTTTAAAAATTTTGTGAGTTTTCACTAAATCACTTAATACAATAAATCAATCAAGCTTTATATTATTAAAAAACTACATACATAATTATATCAAAAAATTTTTCTTAATTACTTTGTACTTTGCCACCTTTATTTACCGCCTCAATAAACGTTCATTGTAAACTAGCTATAATGAACAGTTGGTACTTCGGTCCGATGTATATAATACATTTATTATTCTAAGAGTTTACCGCTGCAAAAATTTAATTCAACATTCACCGGTTCCACATAGTATTACAATCTGTTTAAATTAACAGAAATTTACGAACTAAAATTATTTTAAACGTAAAAGTATATAATTTAATTTGAACGACTACTTTAAAGGCAAATTTTAACTTGATTAACATTCAATAAGTGTTCAAACACGTTTGTTTATATAGAAGTGATTGTTGTGTTATGATTCAAGTTTAATCAAATAAGGTATGTATGAATATAAATCATCGCAATATTATCAAATTAATAATATTGTTGAATTACATGCTAATTTAAATAATATAAATAAACAAAAAAATTGATTACAATCTAGTACGTAACAAATAAAATAAACTAATTTAACAAAAAATCAGAACAAAAATAAATGAATTGATATTTTTAAAACTAAGTTTTTTCTATGTTGTCTAATTTTAATGTCAATAACCTTTACATTTTTCAATTATCTAATACATTTTATTAAAACAGAAAAATTAATTTAGTGTAACTAATTAATCCTGTCATCTTTCTCACTCACAAGTCAACATTATTATCTTTGTTTTTTTCGCACATTCAGTATATCTGTATATCACCTTCATGTTTTAAAATGTGTATATAATTTATTTTAGATTCAATATGTCAACCAAACTCGAGTTCTCTGTGGTGAAATTTCTACCTAAACAAAAGCAAAAAACAACATTATTTGATTTAATACCAACAGGTTGGATCACAAACGATGGTGATGACCTTAAATGTTATTATCCACCAAGAAAAGAATGGTCAGAATTAACTAACTTCGTTCAAAATCAAAAACTTCCGAAAAAAACATGGCGACGCTTTAACATCGAAGTTGTGGATAATGCAGGTAAAATATTCACAAAATTTTACAAGTTATAACAATATTTTAACATATTAAATATACAAAAATGCTCAATTTTTGTTTATATTTTCTTTACTTTATTTTTTTAAATTTATTTGTTGTAATTGTTGAAGTTTATTTTTTGACTAAATTTATGTTTAGTGTCGTTTATAGAGAATAAACATTGACTTATATAAAAAAATATGTGTTTTCAGTATATTTTAAGCGTTTCCAACTGTCAAGTAACACTATATCAATAAAACAATTATAAATTCTTATAAGTAAAATAAATAAAAGAATTAATTATGTGCATTAATTATGAGCAATGTATATATATATACATTTTTATATAAACTGTATTATCTATGCTTTTAATCAATTTTCAAGCAACTGTTTTCATCTATTTCTTATTAAATATTTGAGTGTAGTAGCACTTGTCATTCAAACTTATTTTATATGCAAAACATTCATTAAATTTTGATTTCACATAATTGCGTTATAAACCAAAGTATTTAAATTATATAATTATATTTTGTCTAAATTTATGTTTAGTATCATTTATAAACAATTCACATTAACTTATATTATATTGACTTATAATATAAATTTATTAACACAAAAATTTATTAAGCAAATTGAAATATTTAAACATTTAAAGGGTTTGTATTAAAAAATAACCAAGGGTTTAAATGATTGTTAATAAAAAATATACAATTTAAAAATTGTAATTTTAGTAAATAGTACGATTTAAAAATAAATTAAAAACCATTATTTGTCCACACGTTCCTTAATACTATTAAAACGATTTTTAAATATTACATCTATTTACATCTTCTTTATGGATGTAATTTGAAATATATTTCAGTGACTTTATTCAATTTTTATTAAATAATTTATTAGCAAGCTTTGATAAAAAGCATGTGAACATAACGAAAGAATTTTTTTTTTTGAATTCTTAAATTAAATATTTAGTTTCAATAGGTCATTTGTCTATATAAAAAGGTCTTCTAGAATCAAATTCCTGTCCTGAAAAAGTAAAATAGACTTACAATTGTATCAATGAGTATTAAAATTTAAGTATTTTTCTCTATTTCAGAGAATTATGAACAAGGAACAGAGAAACTCGAAACGTTTTACAAAATTGCAGACTGTACACCTGAAGAAATAAAACCTCAGCTAAGTAATTTAGAATATATCATGGATGATTTTGAAGAGGTCGTTATAAAAACTCCTGAGGAGGCGAATAAAGAATTAAATAGTTTGGCAAACAAATATGCAGGTAATTGATCTACGAAATAATAAATAGTTAAAACAGTTTGGTTTGTAATTTATCAATGTTGTCATGCAAAAACCAACCATTTTTGTGAAATAATAATTTTAAATGTTAATATAGGTAGTAAAGTTGTCAAGAACAATAATAATAAAGTCAACAACGAGAAGAGAAATTCATCCAAAGAAATTCAGGAAAAAGAACCGAAGAAACAAATTACAAGACTTAAACGCAAAACTAAAAGTTCAGGTGCAGAAATTTCTAATAAAAAAAACGATTCATTGATAGTAATTCTTCGTGTGAAAGCGACTATGATAGTTCAAAAAAAGTCTCCGATGGAGGTGAGATATTTTTTGAAATAAAGTTATGATGTTTATAAATTACATAATATTACTATTACTAGTTTATTAATAAATTATATTATCTTTGTCATTTGTATGAATTTTTATCAAGTTTTAATAACTTACAGAAAAAAACTTCAAGCCGGGCACTGTAAATGGAGAAGAATATAATTCTGACATTAATGATAATTTCGTCAATGCATCTACTTCAAAAAATAAGTTTGATTCAAAGAAGAATTTGGAATCCTGCAACGATATTTGTATGACCTTTTTTTTTATATATATAACAATACAAATAATTAAATTTAAAAAAGTAAAATGTTCTATAACATAAAAACAAATTAAAATTTTTACTTTCAGCACCAGAACTAAAGATGTACTTAGATAAATGTTTTAATAGTTTGCGTTCATCCATAGTATCTTTTCAAAAAAGTGTATCGTATGATATAGATCAAAAACACAAGGCAACTATGAACGCCTTAAGTACTCTCAAAACCACAGGTGTTATAGATGAAAAATTCGATGCAAAATTTCCGTTTGGTTTGTACGAAGATTTCCAAGCTTACGAGAAAATTATTAAGGAAGATAAGGAAGCACGAGCGGTCTTGGTAAGTTCTGTTATGAAAGCATCGATTCAAAATGATTTTTTTAAAATTTTCTTTAAAGTAATTAAAAGTACTATAAAAACACATAAAATTAGATTACTTAAGCCAACAAATTTGCTCTCACTAAAGCCATTATTCTTATAAAAAACAATGATTGTTATGTTAATATTTTGTAGGCATCACTTGTCGACTCGTATACATTCAACATTACTGATTACAAAGAATGTACTCGCAAGTTTTTGAAATATGTTTTGAGCTCTGAGTTGAGGAAGCAATTTTCTGCTACAGGTAAATTGATAGGAGGAAAATCAAAAATCAATTTTTCAGGAACTGAAATGTATAAAGTACTTAAAGGTATAACTATGTTTTTTGCATTTATAAATATACATTAATAAATTTGCAATAAAGTTTTATTTTGATAAATAATATATAATTTAAAACATTAATAATAAATTAACTTAACATAAATATTATGAAATTGTTTATATGAAACAAAAAAAATAATATAAACAAAGTTCTCATTAATTCATCTATTTGTACAAATATGTTGATTACGAGCCTTATTTGTACCTAGTCTGTTTCTTAAGGTATTACCCGGTTGAAAGACCGTAATAATACAGTTCTGATACAAAATAGTAATCAATTTAAAAAAGCATGATTTTTCTTTTATATTTTGTATTAAAAACTTTCATTAGTATTATATGAATTAATAATAATATTTAAAAAATATATGAAATAAAGTATTGAAATTCTTTGTGTGTCGTCCTACAGAAATGATACAAATACGTAACTTCAAACTTTAATAATTTTCAAAATAAATGTCAATCGTTCTACGATCTAAAGTTAAACTTTTGAAATGAAGCGAGAAAACGCAAATAAATTTTTGAAATTATCAAGCTATAGTTATAATATTTATATTTGATTTGCATTTAATTTTTTTTAAATCATTATTTTTTTGATTTAAGTAAAAAAAGTCATGATTTTTTCCAACTATGTATTCTTTTAATATTATTGTACGTAATCATTACGTTGTATAACAAGCTGTGATTTGTTTTAGATATTAATTTTAACACTTATGATTTGATATATAATTAATATACATTTTATTTACAATTTGCAGATATTATAACAAAAAAATACAAAATCACAGAGGACATTTTAAGATCCTACATTAGTAGATGTTTTACTTATGTCAAATTAGGCAAGAAAACAAAACCCGAAGATAAGAATAGTGTAGAAGACAAAGAAGAAGACAAAGGAGAACAAGATGAATTTTTTGATAATGAAGAAAACGATGACATCTAAAATAATTAAACTATTATAAGTTCTTTTCTTTTAATATATATTTTAAGGTAAATAAGTACCAGTCATCGACATTTCACTTTAAAAATTATATTTCTCTTATTAACACATTGTGTCGATGACTAGTACTAAGATGTGAATAACAGGTACTTTCACTTATATTATTATAATTATTTAAGACTAAAATCGGGATTTTTTTCTTTTGACAAATTAAGATAATTAATTTAAAACTAAATTGCTATATTTTTTAAATGTAATTTTTATTATGATATTTTTATAATATCTTACAATCGGGAATATCTGTTTATTTCAAAAACTGAACTACGATTTAAAAACCTGGAATATTACATTATTTGAATTATAATTTTTTGTTCTTTAAAATCCAACTGTAATTTTTTTCATATTTGAATTGAGTATAATAAAATTTTTATAAACATTGAATTATTTCTGAATTTTTACTTACGTGTAATGTTTTTCCTACGCTATTAACATGCAATTAATCAACATTTGTAACTAATGATGGATCAACTTTAAATAAACTATGATAGTTACTGTTGAATCAACGTTAATCGTTAACATTCAAATAATCTTGACAATTAACGTTACAATAACATTGATTAACTACTTTGTAATAGCATTAATAATCAACTTTGAAATAACATTAAAAATGTGTTGGAATAACGTTGACAAGCAACGTTCCATTAACGCTAAAATTAAGCTTCTCCTCAACCTTGAAAATTGACTTCGAATCAACAATGGTCACTAACGTTGGTTGGACATTGTTATCTAACGTCAAAAGCTGTTACATTTCGAAGTTGATCCGACTTTGTTTCCACGTTGTTAACAAACGTCGTACCAACTTTATCTAACGTTGGAACAACATTGAATCGACTTTATATTTCTGCGTGGGAGATGTATGAAAAGATGTAGTTTGCAACTTGTTATTCTTGGTATAAGAAAATGATATAAGACTCAGTGAATTAAAAATAAAATTTAAAAAACTATTTATGAATTAATTTTTTATTGTCAATCATTTTTAAATTTAAAATTGCTTAAACTGGCGTTAAGTGGACTATGTTATATTTGAAACTGCAAAAAAATAGTTTCAGTTTAACAGATCAATGAAGGCTTGGATAATTTAGCGAAATAGTATTTATGTAATTTTGATCGAATTAAAATAAATAAACTCTATATAAATTGAAATGAATAATTCTTCTATAAATTAAAATAAAATTTTATTTGTGAAACTGATAAGTAAATAGAAATAATAAATAATCACTTTTTTGTTCATGACAACAAGTTTAAAGTATTCGTTTTTCTTAAAATCTATTCATTCTAGGATAACATTTTGCTCGATTAATTAATAATTCGATTACTTAATTTTTACTGTCGAACTGGAGAAATATAATAACGTATGTTGTTATAGCGGTTAACATCTGCAAAATAAAAACATACAATGAAACAAAGTAATTGTTAAGAAAATATAATTATTAGTTAAACTACAGGGCTTTGCTCGTCAGGCTCGCTGCGCGCTCTGCACACCAACCCCTAAACAGAAAAAATTGTTCATCTAAACATTTCAATGAAGGAAACAAAATTGCTTAAAAAAATCTAAAACCCATACCCAGGACACATATATGAAATTTATATCCGAAACTTATAGAAACCTTACTTCCGGAACCCATATCAAAGACTATTATGAAAGGTTAATATTTAAACCTATAATTTTATATGGATCGGACACACAGGACGCAAAAAAAGGTCCATTTCCAGAATATATATCTAAGAATCATAATCGGACTACATACACTCAGAAAATAAGATTATTAAATTTACAATCTAGATATTAAACTCAGATTATGAGATATCACATATTTGATTTAAATATTCAAATTATCTATCGTTATATTATTAAATTAATTTTGTCAACACTGACGCAATCGCCGAACATAAACTTTTCAATTTTATCAATACTGGACATTATGGTGATAAGAAAAAATCCAAAATAACCCCAAAACGATGCCAAAAAATTCTCAGAAAGCCCAAAAAATACATTCAGAATGACTAAAAAATTACTCTAGAATGAGCCCAAAATACCCTTTAAATGATTACAAAAGAACCTTAAAATAACTTTAAAATGAATCCTAGATAATCTCTTGTTAATCCTATAATAACGACAGAAAAAAAACATTTCTATAAATCCAGAATCACCAAAAATGACTTTAGAATAAACCTAAAATAACCCTTAATTGTTCTTTAATAAAAAAAACTCTATAATGTCTACACTGAGGTAAATATTAAGATATTTCTCTAAGTCAAAATAACTTGCATTTTTTCCAACTTACTATTAAAGGAAAATTGTATCTGTTAAATACCATAAATCGCTATTCAAACTGAACTACGAATTTCATAAATGTTTCATGACATTTAATGCTAGCAAAAAGTGAAAGCACAATGGAAACGTTTGAGCGTACACAACGCTGCGTTCCCATATAAATGCGAATCTATAGGTTTTTTAAGGCGGATTCATTGGTTTTTGAAATTCACGCAAACGCTTACGCAAAGACTTTGCGTTCATGTAAACGTTGACGAGAAGAAGTTTGCGTTCTCAATAAAACAAACGAAAATCTCTTTTTCAAATATTAATGCTTAAATCATTTTATTTTTGTAGTACGAAAAAATCTATGTCTATAAATCTGTGATTTAGTATTTAATATTTAATTGAATTTCGGAAATACATTAAAAAGATGAAAAATGGCTGATTATTGTTAACTTGTTTATTTAGAAGGTGTTTTGTAAACTGAATTAACTCTGAAGCGAAAAAACTTTCTTGAGCTATAATTTTTTCAGATTTGACATTAACTAGCAGGTAATGTTTGTTTGACATTTAACTCATAATTTAAATTTTATACAGGGTGTTCATTTTATCTAAAGGCCTCAAAAATAGCTACTTTTAAGGTGTTTTTTACAATTCTGCTTATACATAAGATTTTTCATTGTATTGGTCCTTGTCTGTGGCAAATTCAAGGTCATTTGACATATTCAAGACATTTGAAATTCAAACATAAAAACATTTGAATTAATTATGTGATGAAAATTGTTTCTATGTATGAATTTTAAAGATCTTTAACATACCTCTCATCTGCTTTTAATTAAGAAAATTCTCTAATGTCAAAAGCCAAATTTAAATGTAAAAGAATCAAAAACAGTAAAAATGACGTTTCTGCGCTCTTTGTGGAAGTTTATTTTTTGATAAAATAAAAAAATTGCATACTATTTACAAAGGTCTTAAACAAACCTCCAGTTAGCCACACATAAAAACCATATTTTACAATTAAAAATCATGTATATAAGTAGAAATTTAAAAAGAACTCTCAAAATGGCCATTTGTTATGCTTTTGTGAGGATTAAAAATAGTATCAAAAATTGTTCCAAGTTTCTCGCTTCTATCGAATTTTCAAACATCTTCAAAAATTTCATTAAAGATACAATTTTTTTGATTTTCAATCCATCCTAATATATGTGATTCTATGTTAAACAATCCAGTAACAACATCTGAGGTTGTTTGTGCATAATTTGTAACAGCCTTTTTTCTACTTATAAAGTAATTCAAACACTCACCTGCATCAGAAAACAAAGCTCAAACTTATTGTTTATATTTTACTTTGCACAAACAATTAATTATTAATACATATCGTATCGTTTATGAAAAAACAATTCTATAATATGGTTTAAAACAATTGAGAGCACGAAATCAATAATCGGCATAAAATTTTGCAATTGAAACCTAAAAATTCTAATAAAGAAATTGTAAATAATAAATATGCTACAAAATTAAACAAAATACTATATTATAGAATGTTATAATAATAATTTTATCCTAGTTGCATTTTTCATCCAGAATTCATTTTTATTTAAAAATTAAGATATCATTACAAAAAGAATGTTTGATTACTGAATCAAATAATTATTGTCCAGATTAGAAACATTTATTATCATGTCAAAATTAATAATTGAAAAATAAATAAAAAATTTCAAAAACCAATGAATCCGCCTTTACGCATATATTCGGAATGAACGCAAACATCTTCGCTTCAACATTTACGCGAACGCAAAAAACTTGTACAACAACGCGTAAGCATTTGCGCAAATTTCAAAAACCAATGAATTCACCTTAAAACAAAAGGAAATGCAGCGTTGCGTACGCTCAAACGCTCTCTATGTGCATCCACCTTCATGTTGTATTCACATAGAAGGCGTTACGTTTCGTACAGTGCTGGATTAACCCAATAGGCCAGACTAGACCATGGCCTGGGGCCCCCGTCGAGCAAGGGCCCCAAGAAAATCTGATATGAATTTTTTTTTCGAATTAAATTTTCAATTTGAATTCAATTATTTTTACAATTTTTGAAACTTCGTCAATAAAATTAACTTATGTGGAAATTGTTTTTCTTCATACTAATTTATTTATCATATCTATTGTAATTGTTATTACAAATATATTTGTAAAAATTGAATATTACGATTTTTGTATTGAATTTTAATTCCAATTGCTATTTTATGTCAAGATTTGAATTTGAACTCGCGCGCTAAAACAGCGCTTGTAAACTCGAGCTTGTTTATATAAACAGACTATTTCAATGTTTTTGACACAAGTTTTGTCACAAAACAAAACCATCTGTTGTTTCGCCGTTTTGCTGAACACAACTGTTCTTATTTGTTAGTAAAAACGGAATGTTTTTCCAATTAGTGACAAATTGAGATGATGTTTTATGTAAAATTGTGAATTAGTGTGTACCATTCATATAGAAACCCGATTGTCAATTACATAATGCGACGAATTTATCAGAGTGGTGGACAAAAAAGAAAACTCGAGAAGAGAAAAAAAAATTTAGGCAGATCTAATAAACGTACCAAAATTGACGTAATTTATTCAAAGTTCTACGTCACATGCTTCTCTATCAACCAGTGAACAGATTGAAGCTTTCAGTAATGCAGATGTAAAAATCAAATTATAGATTACTGTTATTTTGCTATTATAGAACATAAATCAAAGTTTAGTTTTAGATTAATGTAATTTTAAAACATTTCGAATTTACAGTTGTATTATTAAATTTGCAGATCCAATCTGAAACAGAGAAAGTCGAACATTCCACAGAATTTTTGGATCGAGATACCGGATCAAAAACGCAGCATGATATTAGTTTAAACGACAGCGAAGAGCCCAGAGCCGCTTGTTCGAGTCCTTCTGAAACTACAGTGGAGAATGACAATTTTTCATGCGATCCAGACAAATAGAGTGATTTCACTGTCGATGATGTTGATTTTTGGATTAATCATGGTCCAAGCACATGCCAAAATCACTCTGGACCATTTGAGCAGTCTCGTAGGTTTTATAATGCAGAAGCTAGAGCAAGATATTGTTCAGAAAACCCGTTCTACGGAAAAAAGGCAAATGGAGAGCGGTTCAAGCGCGAATGGCAGGAATATTCTCCAACAACTGGTTGCATATACTGTGTTGTGTGTAAAATTTTCACGCCCAAAAGCAAACAAAACAAAATCTCCAGCGATGGATTTAATGATTGGAAAAATGTGTTTCTTCTACATCAACACGAGAATCGATCTCTTCACAGAGAAGGTATATTGACGTACATTCAAAGGCGACAGAACTGTCAAGATGTTTCCGACAAACTTTGACTTGAATACTAGAAAGAGACCAATTATTGGAAAGACGTGCTGAGGAGGTTAATTCCATTCATCATAATGTTAGCTGAACGAGGACTCCGTTTTCGAGGAACAAACAAGCATTTTAGTGTTCTAAATAATGGAAATTACTTAGGTTTACACGAACTTATTGCACAATTCGACCCCTTCTTGAAAAGTCACATTGAAAATTTCGCGGACCGTGGCAAAGAGAATCCGTCTTATTTATCAAAAACAATTTGTGAGGAGTTGATCAATATTATAGGATTCAGAGTTATATCTTACATTGTACAACAAATTTCGGCCGCCCGTTATTTTAGTCTTTCAGTCGATTCAACTCCAGATATCGCTTACGTTGATCAACTCAGTATTTTAGTCCGATACGTTCTTCCGAATGGAAAGCTTGTCGAAAGGTTCTTAAATTTTTTAAACTTTGACAGTCATAAAGGTGTCGAAATGGCAAATAAAGTTTTGAATTTTTTAAGCGAAGTTTGCGGTTTAAATTTTAAATACTACAGAAGTTAATCTTATGATAATGCCCCGAATATGTCCGGTATTTACTCAGGTATGCAAAAGCGATCTTGTTAAATCTTAACAAATTTGCGACTTATTTACCATGTGCAGCACATTCGATCAACTTAGTTGGAGAAACTGCAGTGAAGTATTGCTTGTTCGCAGTGAATTTTTTTCAATTATACAATTATTGTACACTTTTTTTTCAACACACCAGTGGTTCGTTTTAAAAAAACATGTCGGAAACGAAAAGGTACTAAAATCATTATCCCAAACTTATTGGGAAGCTCATGCGAACGCTACTGAGGCAATTCACAAATCTGTTAACGAAGTCGTAGCGGCATTGAATGAAATTGCTAATGATTTGTTACAAAAAAGTGAGTGTAGACACGAAGCTGAATCTGTTGCGAAGAAAATTCAAACATTTTGGAAAAATGCTGGAAAAATGTGCGTTAATGTACTTGTTGCTAGAAAATTTGTTAGATGAGATAAGAGAAAAATTCGAGGCATTTGAAAACAAAGCCAGATTGATTTTGCCTGAGACGGATTATGCGAATATTTGATCGCGAGTTAGACGAAGAAAAAGACAATCAAACGATGGCGATGCTCCGGAAGTTGTATTGAATCTGCGGGACTATTTTCGTGTCAACGGTTTTTTGTAATTATCGATACGCTCAAAAGCGAGATCAACAGATGAAGCAAAGTTTACTTGGAGGTTTCAAAAAGATTTTCATTTTTGGCTGATTTTAATTTGACGGAATATGACTACTGCGAAAAGATTTCAAATTTGGTTGACTTTTACCCTGAAGATTTAAAAGATTTTTACCCTGAACTCAGACAGTTTCACACTTTCATCAAAACGAAATTTCCATCCAAGCCCAAGTTCACTCACTCTGAACTCTACGAAAGTTTGAATCAAGATACTCTTGCGTCTGTTTTTCCAAACATTTAAATCACTCTTCGCATTTTTTTAACTCTTATGATCACAAATTGTTCAACAGTGTGTTCTTTTTTGAAGTTGAAACGCATCAAAAACGAGCAAAGAAATGTGAGAATGATTAGACATGTTAAGTCTGATGTCCATTGAGTTTTTTCGGCAAATTGATTTCGAAGACATCATCGATGAGTTCAGATCTTGAAAATCAAGAAAAAAGGCTTTCTGAGGATGAATGTACGGTACATTATATACCCGACGTTACGTTCATCTTCAAAAGAGATCTCCAAAGATTATTTTATAAATTACGATATAATATACGTTATAGATGTTAAATTATTACTCTGTTAATAAAATATCTCTAAAGATTATACTGTTATTATACTGTTGATTATTCCTAATACAAAATATATAATTTAACAAAGCAAAATTTATTTTGTTTGTTTTATTGTATTTAGAACCTTAAAATAACAGAAATGAGTTGTTTAGAGTCCATTAATGCATAAAAAATGATTAATTTCACAATTATTAAAAAAGGGGGACCCCAAATTTTTAACGGTCTAGCGCCTCCGATTGGCTTAATCCGGAACTGGTTCCGTAAAACGCCTTTTATGTAAATCCAGCATTAGACTTGCGATTCTCGCTAGCCGACCCACTAACAACAAACCCATGAGTCTAGTAGCGATTTCCAGTTTCCGACTCCGCCCACTTGATGTAAAGTTTTTCACCTATAGATGTGCGCGTGAGTCGTCAAAGATTCATCTCTCTCTCTCTCTCTTTCTCGAACAGTGAATTTAAAAGTTACGCATACATATATATGTGAAAAATTTTACATCAAGTGAACGGAGTCTACGGGAAATTGCTACTAGACTTATGGGCTTGTTGCTGGAATGATGTCTATAACTGTTGAAAATCATTTAACACTGCAAATCCTGGATTACAAATTTCTTGTCCCCGGACATATGCACATGGAGTGCGACTCAGACCACGCTGCAATAGAGAAAGCTAAAAAGTCTTCATCTGAAATTAAGCACATAGATGACTGGTACAAGTTAATAGAAGAGGCTAGATGTAAGAATCCGTTTAACGTGATTGTGACGAACCAATCCAAAATTCTCAATTTCGACAGTCTTTACAAAGATGTTTTGGTCGGCAGAAAAAAGAATGTTGATGGAGAACAATTTTCTATTCCCAATGTTCGATGGTTAAAGTACACTCGAGATCAAGGAATTGTACTGTATAAATATACATTATCCGAAACAGAACCATTCATGAAGCTGGATTTAAGAAGAAAAACTTTTCTGCAAAAACAATCAACTTGAAACCATGTTATGACAAGTTGTTGAAAATTAGCAAAGAAAAGAAAAATGACATTTTAAGTTTCTTACCATATTTACGCCCAGAAGTTCACAATTTTTATCAACAAATACCACGTCTGAATGCATCGTCTGCTTTAAACTACGATCCAGATTTAGAAATAGCAGAATAGTTAGAATGAAAATCAGAACCTTCAGATGATTTTGAAAAAAGCGAAGAAAAATCCACTTCGAAAAGAAGTTTAGATTCCGGAAATTGAAATAAAAATACGGGAAGGTTAGAAGAGATTGATTTAGATACTGAGCCAGTCAAAAGAACTAAACTTAGTAAATCAGCTAATAAAGAACAAAATCGACATTCCACCAGGCTATCAACCAAACGTAAAGCTGATAATGTAGATGTATGATCTGTTTCATGTGTCTTTATTTAGTTCATAAACAAAAAATTTTATTCGATTTCAAATTAAACGTTAATATTTTATTATCCAAATTAATTGTTGAATACATTTGTAAATTATATAAGAAATTTAACTTTTATTTGTACTATTTGTATCTATATGTACAATCTTATTATTTAATCAATGTTATTTATGAGTGTAAATTACTTTAAAATAGATTAATAATTTATTAAATTTCACAGTGTCTTAATAACTTAAAAAGATACTATTGTAATTTATTTTACGAATAAAAAGATAAGGCTTTTATTTTGTTATTTTTTCAAGATTCCAAAATTCCAATTTGCAATCTTGCACTTTTCTATTCTTGAACATTAAACTATAAATAAAATACATATTTTATGCCACTTTATTATTTAAACAGTTAATTAATGGAGTTATCTGTTTCTGCCTTTAAAATCAACAAATTTTAAATAATTGACCTAGTTATAACTACAATAAAAGCTTATTTAAAGTCAAATTCAGTTTAAAGCCAGAATAAAGTAGACTTGAAAACAATGTGAAAAATGCTATTAACTCAATTTTTTTAAAAATTGGAGTTACCTGTTTTTGCCTCTTAGTCATAAGAAATATGGTCGGGAAGATGTGCAGTCTAATTTTTTTCTATTTTTTTTTAAACATATAAATATAGGTTTTTGGTGAAAACACTCATATTATATTGTATAAATAGATAGAGGGCGATATATAGGACATAAAAGAAGGTCCATTTCCAGTGTATATATAAAAAATCATATTCAGGTTTTACGTACACTGAGAGATTGAACATTATAATTTAATTAATTAAAACAAATTGTTAGAAGTCAAATATTTAATTCAATTATCCAAGTATTAAAATTATTAATCTATAGATTTTGAATAGATTTGATTAATCCTGATACCATCGCCTAATGTAAACTTTTTAACCTCATTTATACTCGACTTTAAGATGACCAGAAAGACACCAAAATAAGGATTTGTTTTGGAACACCTATCCAAAAGAAGAATCTACACGTAATGTAACACTAGCCTTCAGCCCCGCATTCGCTGATTAGCTCCGTTACTTATTTGTATGGCTCTACAAGACCCTACAAAATCCTAACATAATTTCATGGTTTGCGAGAGCCAGGTACCAGTTTTCGCAACCTAAAACATACTCAAAACAAACTTAGCTAGCTAATCGGAGCGACTGGATAAGGAGAGTCACAGGCCACATTACACACACAAAGACAAACTTTTTTTGTTGAATACAACATTTGTTTAATGACAAAGATACATAAATGTCTATTACATCGTTATACCATAGAGATATCTCTATGAGACAAATCAAAGGTATCGCATAGATATCACATAGATATTGCACAGATACCACAAAAGCTTATAATATCGCATAGATATCACATAGAAACCGCATTGATACCGCAGAAATACTGCAAAGATAACCCAAAAAAAGAATCATTTTTCTGTTCATAATGGTTGGCCACGTGCATCCAAACAGTCTCACTAAAAAAAAATTGTTTCTTCCTCAGAGTGTGCGATCATGTGAAGTCAAAACTTGTAATGAATGGAAATTTTTTTTATATTATAGTTTTTTATGTTCAGTCAAGTGCAGCCAAACAATCTAATTAAAGTACATTTTTTACTACATGCAGTCGAACTTTTAATGGAAGGACAATTTTTTTCATCAGTGAATGTTTGGCCACGTGCAGCCAAACTTTCTAATGAAAAAAAAAATTTTAATTATCAGACATTTCGACAACATGCAGTTAAACGTTCTAATGGAAAAAAATCACTCTTAGATTTTCCGGCTACGTAGCTAATAATTCTAACAAAACAAATGTTGTAAGATATATTGCTAATTTGTTTTAATTCGTTGTTTTTTGCTATTTTGCGATATTTATGTGGTGTCCATGCGTTATCCATACGGTGTCTATGAGACATCTATGAGATATTCATGCCGTATCTTCGCGATACCTATGAGATACTACATTAGATTTTTGTGGCATCTGTGCGGTATTTATGAGGTTGTTTAACGATATCTTTACGATACCACTGAATTACCTCATTGAGATATCTCTACGATAAAACAATGTAGTGGACATTTAATTATACATTTGCAATACAAACTTACCGCAGGGATATAAGTTGCGATAACCCTGCGATAAATTTGTTATATATTTGCGGGAAAAAATGTTTAATGGGTATTCCAATTGCAACAATATTTTTCAGCTTTTTTTTATTAATTTTATTTACCGAATGTAATAAAGTACCATCCAAAGAAAATAGACCATGTGCTGTAAATTTTACTTCCATATGCAGCGTATAAAAAGAAAATTCCTTTATCTAAAGCAAAATTACTTTTGAAAACCCAAGTGTTCTTGTTAACAATCATTATTATAATTACAACTGTACCTGTAATATGTGTTGTTTGTTTTTGTTTTTAACAATCAACTCCTGCATTATTTCTCTTGTTAAATTTATCTGTAAATAAAATTTCAGTTCATATACAGGGTGAATAAAAAGTCCCGGAACGGTCGAATATCTCGAGAAATACACATCGGATCGAAAAAAGGAAAAATACGTGTCAAATATTTTTAAAAAATCTATCCAATGATACTAAACTCGACCC
>JABFPM010001094.1:0-22560 GCA_022817325.1 Idris sp. 1 HC-2018 | reverse complement strand
TTCATTTAACGTATAACATGGTCCTAAATTTACTCAGGGTCGAGGAAATTAATCCAGAATACATGCTGGAGAGAAGCTTTTATCAGTTTCAAAATCAGGCGATGATTCCTGAGTTGTATAATAGTAAGTTTATTATAATTTAATATCTAATTTTTAAAAACAAAAAAAACTAAGAAAAATTAAATGTTCACTTTTCTAGGAGCAAAAAATCTTCAAAAAGAATACAATTCCTTAGAAATTCCACAGTATGATAATGTATTATCATATCATAATATTAGAGAAAAATTGGACAAACTGAACGATGAGTTCAGAAGTTTTTTGACAAAGCCGGAATACTTGGTACCATTTTTGCAACCTGGAAGAATTATCAAAGTAAGTATAACAAAATTGACATTTAGTTTAAATATAAATATTTAAAATGTTTGCATTACAAAATTGTTTTTTTTTTAAGTTCAAAAGCGATAAACACGAGTTCGATTGGGGTATGATAGTTAATTTCAAAAATAAGAACGCTTCAAATCCAGCAAAGGACAACACCACTGTTATCGTACATATATTGATGAAAATTGCAAGAAATTCCACGAAAAATGATCCCATTCCCTGTTCGTACAGCGATGACGGAATTGTAGAGATTGTTCCAGTGCTCCACACCAACATCACTCATCTCAGTTCACTAATGCTGTATTATCCACAAGACTTGAGACCATTAGATAACAGAAAAAGTGTGATAAATTCACTAATACAAGCTAAAAAAAGACACAAAGATGGTCTACCTTTGCTGGATCCTCTTAAAGATATGAAAATTACTGATCCAAGTTTCACAACTATTATAAAAAGAATCGAAGTTTTAGAGGAAAGACTGTATGCTCACCCTTTGCACGAAGTAATTATATACATGTATTTATGTTTTGCTATAATTAAAAAAAATCAATATTAAGCTTCATAATAATTTTTATTTTTTCAATCTGCAGGATCCTGAAATGTATGATCTGTATGAAAAGTTTTTGAACAAAGAAAGAGTCGGAAGTTTGTTGAACGACGCCAAAGAGGAGCTTAAACGTGCCAAGTCAATTCTCCAGATGGAGGAATTGAAACACAGAAAACGAGTTCTACGCAGGATGACTTATTGTACCAATACCGATGTTATCGAATCGAAAGGTCGAGTCGCTTGTGAGTTGACTGGTGCTGACGAACTTCTTTTAACTGAGATGCTTTTCAACGGCTTATTCAACGCACTTTCTGTACCTCAAA
This sequence comes from Idris sp. 1 HC-2018, assembly GCA_022817325.1. Classification (NCBI taxonomy): domain Eukaryota; kingdom Metazoa; phylum Arthropoda; class Insecta; order Hymenoptera; family Scelionidae; genus Idris; species Idris sp. 1 HC-2018. The sequence continues at coordinate 21,309 of JABFPM010001094.1, read as the reverse complement.
TGACTGCTTTGTTGAGTTGTATGGTATGCGATGACAAGGCTTCGGAAATGCCAAAAAGTACGGAAGAATTGTCAGGACCACTGAGACAAATGCAAGAACTTGCTAGAAGAATAGCTAAGGTTTCCTCAGAGGCGAATATTGAACTTGATGAAGAAACTTATGTTGAAAGTTTTAAGCCATATTTAATGGACGTTGTGTATGCCTGGTGTAAAGGAGCTACTTTCTTGAAAATTTGTAAATTGACTGATATTTTTGAAGGTACGAATTCAGAATTTAAAAAGTATTATATTATATTTAAATTTATTATGAGGAAAAATAAATAAGATGTTAATGAATTTTACTTTTTTTTAGGATCCATTATTCGGTGTATGAGACGTTTAGAAGAAGTCTTGCGCCAGCTCTGCCAAGCTGCTAAAACAATAGGAAATGTGGAATTAGAAAACAAATTCAGTGAAGCTATCAAACTGATGAAACGAGACATAGTTTTTGCAGCATCACTTTACTTGTAAAAATTTATTACTATAAATTAGTTGTTGAAAATTAGCAATATATGAAACAAAACTGAAACATGTAAAGATTTTAATAAAAAGTATATTTTCATTATTCTTTTTTAACATAGTATATTGAAATTTGAAACAATATATTTGAAGCTAAGTATTTTATATATAATGATGTAAATGTGTACATAATGTTCAAGTTATCTTTGATAGCTGTTTTATTATATCTGATATAATAGAATTTTAAGTAGCTTTTTATTTATAAGTTTTCTATTTTATAATCAAATTTATAAATAAAATTTTGAGATTGAAATAAGCGGTTTCTTTGAATACAAGTTACTACAAATTATTTGTTAAGCTAAATTTTCATTTACACAATGAATGAATTAAAAGAAGAAAATTACGACACAGCAGTCTGCCTAAACATGTGTCCGATATTGATATATCAGAAGAAACTTATGCACCATCTGCTCGTTAAAAGACCTTGGCACGTGACTTCTTTGAACACTATCATTTATACAAATTTAATAGGTTTAGGGTTTTGCACTGAAATAAAAAAAATTTAAAATTCTGAGGATATAGGTATAAATACATATACTATCACATTTTTTTTCAATATCCTATTAAAGGACTTGAATTCTTTAACATTTTTTGGCTAACTAATAATAGAATTGTCATTAAAAAAAATTGTATGTTGGAATTTGAAATGGTTACTCCGCGCCAGATGCAGCAACGAATTACTTTGGCTCGTGTCAAATAAACTAAATCTTCCGGTTAGGGTAAAAACGGAACCAAAATAGATTTTGACTCACACGTTTATATTTTTTTATTTAGGCTTGCAAATATTTCAGCATCGCTAAGAAAAGATTGTCATTGTCATCTCTGAAACAATAAATGAGTTGATAATCAGAAAAATCGTTGAATTTAAAAAAAATTATCGGTAAGTTGATTACTCATTTTTTTTAATTTATTCAAATGAATAATTGTTCAATTTGCGGCTTCTATTTTTGCAGAATCTCTTAGAGTAATTAACATCCGGAACCCCGTATTTGTCAACGTCAATCGGTAAGTACTGCTTGAATGCATAATTCATAACACTTGGATCAATCGTTTTGAAGTATGCATTGATAATTATGGTGGTACAAACGGGATTTTTAACGTACCGTTGTGGTGCTAGTAATAAAATTAATCGGTGACTATTTATAACTCAGTATCTAGTTTAAAAATATGATTTTCAAGCTTTAACGATTGTTTTTACGAAATTACCAATTATATTAATTGTAATAAAATAAATTTAATGTAAAGTAGTAGTTAACAATGTATAAAAAGTAATTTAATTTGAAATCAAAGAGAAAAAAAGACTAAATAGTCTTTTATAAGAAACTAAATTTTGAGAAAATAAAAAGCCGGTCAAACTGTATCTATATTCGATAAACATTTAATCAGATGTTGTTTTCTTAACGATTAAATGTAAAAAAGTGATTATCTTCCATTTGCACGTGCGTCCTTAACATATAATACCGGGCGAATCAAGAGCACGAACATATAAAGAAATATTAAAGTGAACGCAAAGTCACGTATGCTTAGTTGTCCTTTTGCGTTCGTGACCATTCGTGGCCTCAACCTTGGTGCATTGCCCGACTTTTCCATCTTCAAATGACAATATTTTTTCAATTCACAGATCTTGTTTTTCTAAAATAATGCTGTCAATCTACTTCTCTAAAATATAAAATAGAAAATTAGTTTAATTTGTACTTTATTAAGTCCAGTAAATATAAAAGATAAAAATTTAATTTCAAATACGTTCAAATATTAAAAAAGCCATTGCAAAATGTAAAATCCAATTCTTTGTCTGCGTAACAAAATGAAAATCGACTCACAAAGTTTAGAAGATATGTAAAGTGGTGGGGTCATTTTCGCGAAAAAAATTTTTTACGATTATTAAGCTGTTAACATGTTTCCCATGTAACTTGCGCAACTGCATTTGCTGAGTGAAAGTTGCTCAATAAATTGTGAAGCGAATTAATTGAAATACTAAAGTCTGCTGATATAATCGCACACGAATTACAGATATCATCTAATGTTACGATTAGATGTCAATTTAAAGAGTTTTATTGTCTGTAATTTTGCACAACATTTGTATTACAGTTATCCCTCCTCTTTTTTATTACAAATTTTTCACGCACGAATTGTAAACGTTTAAAATTCAATTTGTTAATGATTATTTATTGACCCTTCAGAGATAAGTTGTGCATTATGATATTTACATTTTATTTACGGCTTTGTTATATATTAATATTATTATCGCATTTCATAAAACAACGAACGAATTTTAGTTTGAAAATAATACATTTAAATGTGATATAAATCTGTTGAATTTAGATTAACGATATAGTTCTGGGCTCAGCTAATAAAACTTTATTATAATTTATTTTATGATACAATATCTTGTAATATAATAATTTTAATCAAATATTTCATCAAAATGAATATATTTGAAAGTTGAAAATTATATTGTAATTCAATATACTTGTGAGATTTATTAAAATGTTTCTTATCAGATATTAATTAATAATTTAATAATAATAAAAACAATATATAATTTGTAATGCATATGAAGGAATATATTTTTTTTCTAACAATAAATTGAAAGTAATTTTATCACATAACAATACAGGAACACATGTTGCTTGCGTGACTCAGAAAATAATCCTAAACTTGGGTTAGTCGAGTAAAAGTTTCTTTGGACACTAGACTTGACCTCTTATTTGTCACAAAACAATTATGACCAGCTTTCCTATGACCAATCACAAGAATATTTTAAAAAATTAAAACTAATTATTTACGACGTTTTTGAATATGCACAGTTTTTGTGCTATAAATTTGCTGCAATTAGTCAATCAATTAAAAAATGTTTATACTTTTTTATTACTGATTAAGGTAAAATAGCATTTCAAATGACTCTATTTAGTGAAATGTAAGATTCCTAACGATTTTCTGGTTAAAATATTTTGCTTTTCCAAAAATAGTTAAAAATTGTCCAGACTTTTTAGATGCAACTGTCATTGCATTTTGAAATCAGCTGTTAAAAATAAATTACTTAAATATCGCTTTGCTGTTTGGTCATCTCGTATATGTACAAAACACGATAATTCTTGTGTAATAGCATGTTCAGAATAATTCTTCATGCATAAATTTAATCAAACTTGAATTAGAACTTTTATTTTATTATTATTATTTTTTGGTTGTGTAATACAATTTGTATAATAGTTCAAATGTATACATATAGGTTTAAGTATGGAAATAAAATATTTTTCGCCTATTTTATGGAACTAATTTTGTTATACAAAAAACCACCCGTCTAATCAATGTGATTCCTGGAAATCTTATTATATTTAATAGCAAGCACTTTATTTCGAACAATGTTCATTGTCTGAATTCTTGACATTATTTTATCGTCAATTCGGCCTTTTTCTTATAATAACATTTTTTTCATTAAAAAAAACAACTTATTAATATTTAATGGTAATTGGAATTTTAACCCGATACAAAGCCATCGTTTTAAATGTAAATGAAATTGTATAATACTTTCACTTAAATTCACGAATGTTTCTCAAAACAAACGAGCGATTATCATCATCATAAATTTGATTGACTGAACTGAGTTTGATATTTCTAACCAAATCAGCAGCCAGCAAAATTATGTTAATTTTTACATTTGTTTATTCTTAAAACTTAATTTTGATTATTAACAAATTAACAATACAAAAAAGTTCAAATAAATAATTTATCTTTTGCCTAATTAAAGTTAAAATGTTTCTTTTTAAATTTATCAAAGTAATTAAGTGTCCAGGAATGTTATCACAGATTATCTCCTGATATGATTAAGAAAAAGTTTTACTTTGACATCGAGGCGATACCAAAGTCAAAGGTAGGGAAGGGGGCTAAAACGTGCGACTCCGGAGGTAGTAGTTTTGGTGCCTCCACCAGCGAACTTTAACGTTCGTTTGCACGGCCAGTTGGGTGGCTCCAGCGAACTCGATCCTCCAGTCTAGCCGCATCCTCCGTAACGCGCGCTTTTACGTCATCAGTTGTTACATCGTAAGACTTGTGCTAGTGTGCCAAAAAAAAATCAACCAGTTTTGTTTTTGGATCCTGTCAACAATGGCAAATCATCGGGCTACAAAATCTGGCTTCGCAGCTGAAGCTCAACGAAAAGTGAGTTTACACAAAAAAAGAAAAAAATGAAAACAAAATAAACAGTAAAATAGAGTTGTATTTAAGTGCTGCATTAATTTCCTTGCAAAGTAAATACAATTTTTAACCTTTGTGGCACATTTTTTTATCGGATTTGGTTTATCGAGCTTGAGATGAATCTTGACCTATATTTACTCCAAAGTGTATCTCGTCGCAGCTTCCGTGTATATTCAATGAAATTATGGACTTTTCTGTTTATTCAAAAATGTGTTTTTTATTATCTGTCAGGCTTCTATAAATAAATCGCAGACATGGACTGCGTTTTAAACATTGATTTTTATTGCGTATTAATTTTTTGCAACCTGCGATGACAAAAATCAATAAAACAATTTTCATTTCAACTTATGTTTATAAATATAACAAAACACAAAAAGAAACAAAAATGACAAAAGTTTGTAACACCTTATTTTATCAATAATTCTTTCGTTTATATTTGAATATACATTTTAATTTACCGTTATTATTAATTTAATTTTTTTAATTTTTCAAATGTTAAATGTAGAGTGAAAGAGTTAAAAACCATAATAATAGTTATTAAGGCATTTTCTCATTAACTGCGAATAGCAATTTAACACCTTGCAACTGTTTGCAAAAATTTAATTTAAAAAGAAAGAAAGAAAAAACTGTGGCAAAGATTTTGTAATAATAAGTGTGAAGTCATGTTGGACTCGATATCGGTCTTTGTTGATAAGCATAAGAGACCGCAATTACTTTGACAAATTTGCCTCGGAAACATTTCACTTTGCTGAAGAATAATATTATGATAGAGAAATAACTTAACTCCATTGTTGGAAATTAAAACAGCGGTTTATCGCCTTATCTTACACTTTGATCATGCAACAATTTTACGTCGAATGACTCAGTTGTGATTTTTTCATACGTTATTAATCCGTTTAGTGAATGAAGGTCGTTAATGTAAAACTTTTTAAACACACGATTAGCAAAATCTTTTACACTTTAATTGAGTTCAATCAATTTATTAAATGCGGTGAATTTTTTTTTTCATGACATGTTAATAAAAACAATATACATTAAAATGAAAAATCATACAACACTTAAAATGTTGGGCAACAAATTTGTAATTTTCAAAAGTTGTAAACTTATCTTTTAACGATGGGTTTAAAAAAACCAAAATTAATGAAGTGCTGCTCTTTGGAAAGATAAATTTGCACTGTTGCTCAACATTTTGCGTACTTTATTTATCAATTTGACTATTTAAGTATAAAATTGAGTTTGAAGTATTCCTAAAGTTGTATTTTGTATTGTTTTTGCAGTTAAATTTTATTATTTTCTTGTTCTTTTTTTGTTTTCAAACGCCGGGTGAAGGCTTTGTGACAGCTGCGACCTTCCCTTTCAGGTAAAATTGAGCCAAGTATTATGGGAGGGAGCGATACGTAAAACTCGTTGGCCATGGAACACTTCTTCACCCTGTTGCACCGTTACATTGCTATGACACATCTACGTGAATCCAGCAAAATTGAACTCTAAAGTAATGCAATATGGGTCATGACATTGAGACACTTTTGTTTTTCCTTTTGCCGCATTGTCATCACTATTATTTGCAACACAAAACATTGTTTTGTGTACATTCATTTTGCTTTTAAAAAATAGTCAACGTTTATAAATCATAAAAAGTATAATATTTATAAAAGTACTCTTCAAACTTATTACAAATATAGCATTAGCAATTTTATACAAAATATATAATATTTTAAATAAAGATTTATAGTATCACATATATATATATATAAAAGATGAAATTCATTTTTATATTATTAAGAAATACTTTTTGTGTGCTCAAATTTAGAACCTTTTTTCCTTTCATTCTAATTCAAATTCGAATGATTTATTCAAAGAAATTACTCAATTAACATATGGTTATTAAAATAACATATTCAATCGTTTAAAAATAAACATAATTTCATTACAATATTTATTATAAATTCCAAGGCCTCGATTATAAGTTGAATAGAAATATTAATATATTTCGCCAAAAAATTTGACACTGGTTCGAAAAAAGCTGGATAAATTAAAAGAAGATTCAATGTATGCATAATTGTACGTAACATTTTCTTTTGAGCCTTTACATCATTATAGAATTTATTACGTGCGAGTATAAAGATAACACTAGTTTTCCTCCTTATTAGATAATTCCAATGTGTTTTTCTTTCATCATATTTAATCATTCTGCTATAACGAAGTTAATTTTGTTTGATGATTAATTTCAACTCTTATCTGTCTGATAAAACATATCTTCTATTTAATTGTACACAAGTTTATTAATCAAATATTGTTGCAGAAATTATATTGAAATTTCATTTTAATTAAATCAAAATTAATTAATTTTTGTGTATCTAATTGATTTTAAAAAAAGAGCAAGAACAAAAATAAAAAAGAATTCTAATTCTTCTTGAATAACAAAATAGAATAAATCATTGAAATGATTTCCGTTATGACAGAGACCCTTAAGCATTGCACGTGTACGCGCATACGCGTATCATAATAGCGCTTTGTTGAACTTGAGACTGAATTCGCCGCAGATTGCAGTTATTCGATGAATGAAATTTATATTTCCTGCCGCGCATACACGTCTTATGTTCAATTAAATGTAAAATTATGAGCGTATCTACATAGTTGCGCTCGGAATTATAATTTTAGTGTGCATCCATGATTCGCAAAATAATAATAACAACATCTAATTGCGTATTGCTTGTCAAACAAAAGTTCTCATGTTGACCTACTTTCTCACGGTTGTGTCGAAGGGAAAATTTGGTTAAAAGTTATTAATTCGAAGGAAAGTTTTACTCCTTTTTTCAGTAGCTGATCACTTAATAAGCGTTGTCAACACGGAAACAGTTTTATCCGAAGTCGCATAAGCATTATAAGGGGACGCTCGACTGACTTTAAAGAGTATAGAAAATTGATACAACGCTGAATAAACAATGCAGAAAAGTAACCTTAATGGACGCTTCATTAGCAAGTTACAATGTTGACGTTGTTTTTCAATTGGCATATAAAACAAATTTTGTTTGCTATCGCTAACTTTGTTTAAATTTATAGTACCAGTTTTTTCCTATAAAAAAATTGATATTAATTTTACCCGAAAAAAGAAGGAGAGAAAAGATTTGCTATTGCTAACAACTTTTTTTTTACATTTAAATTTATTCTTGTATACTGGATGTGTCTCAAAAAGAAATCGAAATTAGTTTTTCAAGAGAGAGTGAGAGATAAAAAAGTGCGCAAAAAAAGTCTGCTAGTGACATCATCGATAACTCGAAGAGATGTTGAAAACGAAACAAAAAGGACAGATGCTTTTCGATAGACCAGCATGATCCGAAGTGGATGATGGTGCAGATGCCTCGCATCCGGTGTTGGCTTTGACCAACAGGGAACAGCCGAAGAAGGAAGATAATTCAATCGAAATAAGAGTGAGCCAAGTAATATATAAAATATATGACATAAGAGCGCAGCTATGCTGACCGTTGCTCTGAGTCACCAGTTTGGGCCTTCTTTTTCAATAAGGCAAACTTCTTTCTCAACAAATTTTGTTATTGAAATTTCAGAGTATCATTTTAATTACGGTTTCATGAATTGCAAACACACACATATATGTACATATTGGTTGAAAGGATTTTGTATGATTATGCTAATGATATGATATTGATTTAGGGTAACGGGCCGATGACGTCACTTTTCATAAATCGAGACAAACATTTTTGAGACGATAAATTGTTGGTGCGTCAATTGCTTTTGGCAAGGAGAACGGGATCGACAAAGTGTACCCGATTCCGTTTCGGATGTACACACACACACACACAGTTAAAATTCTATTCGTGCAAGGACGAGGATCTCAGTCTGGATTCACCTTAAAAGGAGCGCTATCCTCCGCCCGAGGACGGTCAAATTCAATGCAAACTGACCCCGACTAAGACGACCCACTTTGTTCACTTATTTTTACTTTCAATTTTTTTTTCAATTATTCTTTGTAAACGAATTCTTTCTTTTGTTAAATTTAAGAGTACCATACTTTAGAAGATACTGTTTTATAATTATAAACATTTTGATAGGAAATGTTGCTAGTGGAAATTAATTTTTTATGTAAATAATATTTGAAAGTATACATTTGCAAATTCTTAAATGTATAAGTTTCCTGCAAATGCTATCGCTGCACATATCGTTCGTCGCGTTTGTATCAACATAGTGAGTAACATGTCAATGCGAAAGTAAAGTAATTATTATAATTATCATTTAGAACACGAGTGTTTCAAAAATCCAACGATACGCTCGGCATTATACCACGATTGTAATTTATCGGTCACGTCATATACTCTGTTCGACGTTGATGAAATTACCGCGCTCTTAGTTAATGTCTAAATATAGGCTTAATACATACAGGGAAAAAGTCCACGCTTCTTTTGAATTTTAAGCAAATATTGGCTCGGCTCTTTCCACTGATTGGCAAATATTTTTTTTGTATTTTCTGCAATAAAAGTGTTCAATGTTAAATAACTTTTTTTATTCTGAATTAAAATAACTCTTAAGGTCCCTTATGAAGTAAAAATAGTCAGAAATTGTTGTAATTTTGTGAAGTATTCATACACTATTTGCCAAAATTTGGAATTGTTAAACAATCTAGAAGCCGAAATTTTTGAGCTTAAAATTTAGAAAAATTATACATATAGTTAGAAGCTGTGTATATTTTCAATATTTTGAAATTAAATATCTCAGGTTCTAGATTTTAAAAGTTATTCAAATTGTGAAGACTGAAAAATATTAATTTACAAAAAAATTGGTTAAATTTTAAACAAAGTCTGGCTATTTAAAGAAAAATCCTTCTAACAAGATCAATTTTGGCAATATAATTTTTAAATTGATTTTAAACTATTTATTCTAAATTTTTTAAAATACTAAATTAAAACATAAAAAAATGTAATTTTCTTGGTGTACAAAATGTGCCATTTTGACATTAAGTAAGGTCAAAACCTTAATTACAAAACTCGATTTAAGATACTTTGTTCTTTCTGAAATATAAGCTAATTTTATGTAATTTTTGTTATTATTTTGTTTTAAAGCAAAAAAGATGAATAAAACTCGCAAGGCGGAGGTCTGAGAGTTGAATTCGGGTTAGAAGGGGCGAAGGAATGCTACAGAAACAACAATCGGTGTTCGAACAAGTCGGGTCGATGACTTTGAACGCGAGCCACGTTCGCCGCACAGGATGCATTACTTGAAACACGGCGCATAATTGAGAATAAACGCCCCAAACTTGTACATTTCTTATCAATTTCTCTTTCGTTTTTTTTTTTTTTATTATTATTATACTTCAACAAGAAAAAATAAATACCACAAATTCAAATAAACGACACAGTGTGTACATGAAATTATGATTGTTTAACAAACATGAGACACATTTTTGTCGGTATTTCAACAACCTTTTGTGAAAAATGTGTAATAAAATAATGAATTGAAACTTTATATATTTGCCAAGATGACATCGCAAGCTTTAAAACAATCAATAAAGATTGCTTTTAATCCGTCAATAATACATTTTTGCGATTACACACAATCGCTGAAGAATGTTGAAATATTTTAGATTTGTTGCTTTTTTTCTTTCTTTTTGTACAAAAATTATCAGCAAATGGATTTAGCACAGAATTATGCTCGATTTAGCAGCGAAGTTTTATCTAATTAATGTGAATTTATGATTTCCTTGCAATGAAAATATGTATATGATAAGAAAGTTAATTGAACGTGCAAAAAGTTTCTGAATTATTTACTTAAATGAACAAAAATTGATAAGTTGATTTTTTATCCACATTTGAGAAACCTTTTAAATGCATTTTTGCTTTCTGATAATGTACAACTAGTTGACTGAAAATATAATTTTATTTTATATACTTGAACAAAATTGGCAATTTTTAAAGGAAATTAATGTAATGCAGAAAATATTTATAAAAAAAGAAATAAGTTTAAACTACATTTTAATTTGTTTGCAGATCAACAGCAAATACAGTGAGGAATTGGCGCAAGAATGCTTAGAATGGATCAAGACCATTACTGGAGAAAATATCAGTACAGCCGGAGATATGGATAACTTTTATGAAACTCTTAAAAATGGTGTCCTATTATGCAAGTAAGAAACACTAATTAATTATCACTAACCTTAATTAATTTTCAATTAAAATATGAAAAAGTACCTTTATTTATGTTAAAAATTTTGTAAAAAAATTAAACTTTTATGTAAAAAGAAATGTATAAACTGCATTGTAATACTGATACAAACATTGAAAATTAATTTTGCATTTGAATATCAGACTGGTGAATGAAATCAAACCGGATTCGGTGAAGAAAATAAACCAAACGAATTTAGCATTCAAGTGTATGGAAAATATAAACGGATTCTTGAGAGCAGCAATGGAGCTTGGTGTTCCGACACAAGAAACTTTCCAAACTGTCGATCTCTGGGAAAGACAAAACTTGAATGCTGTTGTCATTTGCTTGCAATCTCTTGGTAGAAAGGTATATTATATATTTCTTCTTTTCGTCGTCAATTTGCTTTAAATATCTGTTTAATTTAAAAAAAGAAAGTAAATTGAATTAAACTAAATACAAACTTTTGTTTGACAAAAATGTAATATCTTCAAAATAAAATTATTTAAATTTATAAAACTCAAAATTAAATAATTGATTAACTTTTTAACAGGCTGGAAACTTTGGAAAACCAAGTATTGGTCCGAAAGAAGCAGAGAAAAATGTTCGCAATTTCACTGAGGAACAACTCAAAGCAGGTCACGGTTTTATCAGTTTGCAGTACGGCAGCAACAAAGGCGCTACTCAAAGTGGAATCAACTTTGGAAATACTCGGCATATGTAAACTCTTCATCCTTTCCCATTTTGATTCTTAAACGAAAAATAAATGAAAAGAAATTCATTAAATTGCCAATAACTTAGCGCAAAAAGTATATATTTAATCGATGTTCTTCCATTATCAAAAACACAAGTTCTGAAATACGTTGACTGTACAATCTCTCAGTCTACTGTGGATTATTTTTAAGCGATTTTGAAAAAGACAATCGAAAACCTTTAATGAAAAAGGGACTCAATCGTGGCACTTACAATACTTTAATGTATATATATTTTATATACACTTGCGTATATATGAATTTTCACACGTTTAAACTCTTTTTTCTTTTATTTAATTTTTTTTTCTAATAGCAAAAACTGTAAAACAAATCTGTCAGCAACAATGACTGATCTACTTTAATTCTGTAAAATTGTATTAGTTTTACAGTTCTAAGTGGTAGCTAAACATTTTTTTTATTAAATTCTTTGTTAAAAAAAAGGTAGCATTAACCCTGAAAAGTGCGTTTCCTTGAGCGATATATTAAAAAAGATTCCTAATAGTAGATGATGAATGTTGATAACAATTGTTCATTCTATTTTTTTAAGATTGAAAAGAAAAGTATTGATGTTGAAGGGTATATTTTCATAAACTGCAGTTAATAGGAGTAGAGAATGAATACCCGTTGTATTTTTAATTGGCAAAACTGCATGTTAACCGTGAATCAAATGAATATATTTTATGAAGAGTGTTATTGCAGCATTCAAATTCTAAGTAATTTTGAAACTTACATTTGAATAAGTAATTAGTACACGTGTGTGAGAGCTTATGTTTTATATTTAAAATCATCGCATTGTCATTTTTGAAAAATTGGTACAAATTTATGAATTTGATTTACTATAAGGCGTGTACGTTTTAATGAAAACAATTGTACTATAAGTTCAAAAATTGTAAAAATAATTAATAAATAACTTTCAATCACATGAGTTTTTTATTTTTCCAAATGAATTTGAAATAAAAAAATAATATCAAAATTATACTTGTTTCAGACATAATCTCAGCCAAAAGTTATTATAAAAATGCTGAATAGTAAAAATGATATTTATTAAACTAATTGTATAATATTTTTATTTATTATTAGAGTTTAATAATAATCAAATTATATTAATTGGACTGAAAATAACTTTTTCTTTCAAAAAATCATTACACGTTCTATCAATTATTGAATTATTCAATTGTCGTCTTGAACGACTGTATTTATTTTAAAATTGGTACCTGAGTTCCACCATTTTTTTTGTAGCATGTACTGCAATATGCATGAAAGTGTTTTAAGAATACAAAAAATTGAAACGAAGATGTATAATTTTAGAAAATATTGATTAAATACTTTACAATGTATATTTCAAAATTAAAATATAAGTAATGAATATTAATAAATCATACAATTTTATTCTACAAATAATATACATTTTATATTTTAATATTCGATATATTATATTTACATTTATGTTTGGAAAGGATAATCTTTCAAATTCTTGAAGTATTTTTCTTTGAAGTTGTTCCTCAATTCTCTTTGCTTGGCCTGTGCTACCATTTGTTGAACATCTTTTCTAAAAACAAAATTTATGTATTTTTTTACGAAATTTACTAGATTAAAAAATTCTACAATCTAATAATTTTCTTTATAACTAAAAAGTATTTTTTTATCAATACTTTCTAACTTATGGCTATACATTTTAATTTTCAATATATTTTTACTACAAAATACTATTCAATAAGTTTATAAAACTTTTATAATTATATTAATTAATTATATTTATAAAAAATAGCTCTTTTAAGATTTATCCATCAAATTATGTTTTTAAAAAATACATTTCTTATAAATTGGTTTAAAACCAGAAATACAATTATAATTTGTGTTATTATATTATAAAATAAAATACCTATACGGTGCTGGAAGTGTTTCTTCATGTAACTGGCATATGTATTCTTCTGGATTTGACTTTTTGTAAATCAAAGATTTAATAATATCTATATCTCTGTCATTTTCATCTTTAACAGTTTCCATTAATGTTGGTGGCATATCAAATTGAATTATAAACATCCTGAAACAAAATTAACCGTAGACAATTACAATTATAAATAATGTAAATAATATTTAGATATGCCAACAATTTTTTTAGAAATAAAAACGTAATTAATAATAAAACAACTTACTGCGCTTCAGTACATTTTTTTCCATGATTTTCAAGTTTATAAGCGGTAGGCTTTTTTCCCAAATTATCAATTTGCCTTATAAATCCTCCTTGATTAAAAATTGTTTGAGCCGCTCGTTTTAAAGTAGAAACTGTTTCAGGCTGTAATTTTTAATGTATATAGATATATAAAAAGTAATTTATAAACTGCATTATAATTATTTGTTTTTATTTTTATAATATATATCTGTGTCAGATAATAATATAAATATCCTTAATTTACAAAATAAACATATTATAGGTTAAGAATACCTTGGTCATAACCCGAAGTAGTAGTGGCATTTCATAGGTTGGCATGTTGAACAAATTATATCAATCTTTTACAAAATAAAAAGTTGAAGTAACTTTATTTCTGCATTTGAATATAAATATTTTTTTATTTTAAAAAAGAAGAATTCAAATTTGGGTTTAAAGAGCACTTTTAATCCGATTGGAGTAATGTGAAGTTAGTTTCTTAAGAGTCGTAAGCCGAAATCGAAATATCGAAATAAAATGTTCAAACTTCACAGAGGATTTTACGAACTCGTTTAAATGTCCCAATAGAAAATCTGACGAAAATTTTTTTTGCAAAATAAATCATTTTAATTTTTTATTTATTGATAACAATTATTTCAAAATTTATTAATTGTTATATTTCGATAACATTTCGTTTATATTTTTAAAAACTATCTCTTTTAATTATTAGAGTACATAAAATCTGTATTTTATAAGCTCCAATTTATAAAAAATAATACATTTGATATTGATCAAGAATATATTGAATCTCCAGAAGAGTGATTTTATAAGTATTTTTTGGTACAAGTCCAATAAAGTTAAATAAAAAAATAACATACCTTAAATTTATGAGTGTGAATAATTTTTTCCGAGCTCTTTTCTAATCATCATTTGTTTGACCATGAATTTATATGTCTAATTAGATACGTTCTGCGACTATTCTGTTAACCGCAGATATTAAAGTGCAGCGTGTATAATTTGTCAAATTACAAGTTGCACTTGTGTAAATATATATTTTTTACAAAACCCCATTATTCCAAAAGTTGGTTTATATAATTAATAAAATAATATGTTAATTTTTATATAATTCTTATATATTTATTTGTAAATATACAATTATTTTATAATTTTAACATTAGAACTGCCAACGGGACAAATTTGTGCCATTTTGAAATTGAAATCTCTATAAAAAATTTATTTTTTAATGGATTTGATCAAAAATTTATGACAATTATACTTTTAAAAGGACACACTACACAAAAATGACAAAAAATAAAATAAAAAATTGTAAACATAATAGTTCTGGGGGTACATATTTTCTGATAGTTCTACTGTTATCTAAGTTAATTTGAAAAAAAAGTACATGTGATTAAAAGACACATGTCTTTTTAGAAAAGCAAAATACACATATCTTTCGCATATCAAATTTATAACATTTGTAGTATGTTATAGAAAAATCAGAGTTGCGAAAATTTGTGACCGATTTGAATTTTGTTGCAAGATCGATTTCCTAATACCGCTTATGCCGGGTGGCGCAGCCATTAATTCTTATTGCAAAGCTGCATTTTTTTCTTGTTTAAAACTTATAAGGTAAAATGACACGCTAGGGTTTAGACAAGGAGTTGGTCACTCGCTACTCTTTAAAAAGTTATAATAGTTACAAAAGACATAAAAGAGTTATTCTTTTCGCAATTTTCAAAGAGTTGCAAAGAGTTACAGAGAGTTATAAAGAGTTACTGTAACTCTGTAACTCTTTTTTAGGTATCTCAGCGCTCTAGGGCGGGTAATTTAAAATAATTACTAAATTAGACTAAAATAAATACTCATTGAGAATTCAAAACTAAAATATACTATTTTAAAGTATTCATAAGCGAGAATAAATTAAAAATAAATGTAAGAGATAATTTCAAAATTAATTTGTTCAATTTATTATGAAGTGGAACCTGGCAGCATATAATAGACCTTTGAATAATACTTAGAAATCAGACTTATTAGCGTAAGAACTCTGGTGGTGAGGTTTACACCAAAAAGGTGGTGTAAAGATGGGGTATAGAGGGTGTAAAATAAAATTGGTATACAATTGAATTTAAAGGAAAAAGAATTATAGTCAAAACATAATGATATAAAAAATTATCATTACTAAAAAATTTCAAAAAGTGGACTTGCCTTATTTTGTCAGGAAGCCACAGTTTTGAAATCATTATACAAAATACTATTATCACATACAATGTTAATTTTCAAAACTTGTCATTTAAGGAATTGATAAGAGCCTTAAAATATGAAAACATGAATTTTCTCCCCATAACAAGAGAAGTTCATTATTGAAGTGTTTTGACTATAATTCTTTTTCCTTTAAATTCAATTGTATACTAATTTTGATGAGAACAGAAGTGAAAAAGGGGGTTATATAATTTGTTTTTATAAAGAATTAAAAAACCTACTGAGTCTACAAACCGCCCCGCCAACCTCACGCTAAGATTCGCCGACGACTGCGATGAAAATAATACTTATTTTGTAAGAAAATAACAAAAATAGTTGAAAATTTTTTAAGATTTTCTTAACTATTTTCAGCTTTTTTCTTAGCATCGGGTTTTACACCAAAAAGATATGGTGCAAAAATTGCAACAGTTTTATGATGCACCAATTTTAGACAAATTGAACATTAAAATGTGTACTACAAGTGCACCAAACGACTACTGATAATCCTGTGCACATAATAACTTAGTGCAATGCAATACATCTTTAATGTAATATTTAATGGTGGAAAAAAAGGTCTCTCTATATTACACCAAGTTACGTTAAATGTATATTTATAATATAAATCTGAGCTTATATCATAAACAAATTCTGAACTTCAGAACTGATCCAGATTGGATCAAATTTGGAGCTACCTTCTCCGATGCTCAATTATAGTTGTTTACATGGCAGTGTATAGTTGTTTACATCCAGGGTGATTTAAAAAAAGGGTATAAAAAGGATAGTACACATTTTAATT
Organism: Idris sp. 1 HC-2018; assembly: GCA_022817325.1. Taxonomy (NCBI): domain Eukaryota; kingdom Metazoa; phylum Arthropoda; class Insecta; order Hymenoptera; family Scelionidae; genus Idris; species Idris sp. 1 HC-2018. The sequence goes on along the minus strand of JABFPM010001094.1, from coordinate 4,470 downwards.
TTACACCAAAGATTCTTTCGATTCATGAGAAAATAAAATTGTTGAGCCGAACAAAAATTTATCGTGACCGAAATTTAAAGGTGCTACCCGATCAAAAATTTGACTCATACGAATTTTTACTAAAAAAATGACATAAAAAGCTAAAAAAAAAAAAACGTTGACAAATATCAGTAATACAATTTTATAACCTAGCTTGCCAAAAGTTTGACATTTTTGCCAATATTTGAAAAAATTGGGTCCAAATTGAATGAATTTTAACAAAGTTATGATCAAGCAAAATGTTTTCAAAACACATGTTTAAGTTAAGGCGTTTCGTATATTGTGATCGAATTTGTAATTTACGTTTTTTACAAAACAAAGGTTCTTAATAGAAAATAAAACGTTTTTTAAAACACATTTTCGTTGAATCTTAATTTCTATTTATATATATTATTCTAAATAAAAATACCAATAAACTTAAAAAGAAAACGTTGCGGTGTGTTATTTTAGTAGGTCATTACAACTGACCTTGAACCAAGTCGACATTTGATCTTCGCTGACATTGAAAGTGAATGAACGTAAAAAACATACAAAAATATATATGTCAAATTTCAGACTCATTTTCGTCCAAATATTTTTGATGTTTGTTTTTTCGACTCTCTTTGTTTTACCTACTGAATACGTCAATCTATATATACCTTTTGTTTACATTGCTCAACAAATTCTGTCTGGTATAAAACAATAAGACAATTTGGTATTTTTTAAACACAAAACAAAATTAATTATCCAACATTGGTAAAGCTTGCAATCATCGCAAACAAAGATCCATATATTAAATATTACCCTGTAATATTGATGCAAGTAATTATAGAAGCTCACAAGAATATCAAACTTGGACGTCAAAGATGTTGATTTGGGGAAGTGACAACAAGTCAACGGATGTTTTTGTTGATTCAAGGTCATATAATTTGTTCTTCCCGCTCGTTTGATCAATTTTTTGAATTCATCAAGTTGACGTGCTTTTTTTCCCCCCAAAGATACGGATCGAAATACTCGGCGACTGCGCACCTCGTAGCGGCTATGTATAACCAATATGCATGGTTTCTTTAATGCTAGCTAGCATCGTTCGACTCGTGCGAATTTGCTCATTGCAAGTCCAGTCATTTGACACACACTACCCTGTAGATGCTCTGAAACCACCAGTCAAAACAACAAGAACGGAGCAGCTAACAATTTTTGTAATTCATCATTAGATTTACCTTTTAACGGTGATTTTGACTAGTGACGTAATAATAAGTGTCAGAATAAATTAATTTATTTATTTAATTTATATATAGAAGAAAAAATATTTAGTTAATCGATTGAAAACAAGAATTTAACAATCAATTAGAGGTGCAGTGCATTTTAATTTGAAACAATTTAAACGCATTGGATAATAAATTGGATTGACAAAGTAATAGGTAAGTCAAAGTTGTGTTTATTTTGATCCGATACATTGACACTTTAACGAGAAATTTAATTTTAATGTGAATTTTTGTGTTTTACATGAATTGTTATTATTGAGGAATTTTATAATATGAATGAACACTTTTGTAAAATAAAACGTAAATAATAAATAATTTAAGAATTTTAGATAAGCCATTAATATTTTATTCATGTGACAGTGAAATTTGGTCTGATAATTATTTTAATGTCAAGTAATCGCTTTTATAATGTTCAAGACCTTTTGGTTTCTTGATTTTCAATGATTGCATTGTGCGCAAAAGGTTTTAATCTACACTAATTTAGAGTTCATAAATTTTGATGTAAAGTTCTAAAAGGCCGAAGAGAACGTTATCACACAGAGGCCCAATGTGTAAAGAATGTCTGTTTGGGATTTATATAACATCAATCTTTTTTTGCACGAAGATTTTTATATATATATAAATAAAATATATATATATAATTACAAATGAAGAGGAAAATGAGATCGCATTTTCCTGCGGTCAACGGGTTGACGTGGCTGTATTTTTGGCAATGTTGACAGTATGTTTTGTTTCTATTAATAGGAGTGAGGTATAGAATTGTTTTGAAATGAAATGCTATATGATAGTACTAAATACTGGAATAATTTAACAGCTGAAAGTTCACAGAGTACAAGTTAAAAAAAAACATATATAATGTAAATTAAATAAAAATATTTGGGTTAATTATTTTGTGGTTTAATTATTTTTGTGACACAAAATATTAAACTATAATACCAAGTGATATTTAGTATAACATAACATTAAGTAATATTTAAAGTTTTTTTTAATTTGTACATAATTATTTCAAAGTTTATATTCAATTTACATAACAATAAACATAAGTTATATGAATCATTGCTATTCATGATTGTAATTAAAAGTCGCAGAATTCTTCATATTTATGGAATACCAAAGATGTTGCATAATGAAACATAATTTTGTGGTCTAAAACTTATTGTTACAAAAAGTAAATTACAGAGATATATGAGTAGTATTAATTATTATAAATTATTTAAACGTTCTATTGGTAATTCTAAAAGGTTTTATTTTATTATTTGTATTTCATATTGTTACGAAAGATATGTTATTTTTATATATATAACTGAACAAGTTTCTTTTACAGTAAAAAAAAAATACAAATAATAATAATAATTAAAAGTTATCACCAGTGAAAGAACAAGGAAAAAAAGTGAAGCATTACACTATCGGTTATACATACCAGTTTCTTATCACCATGCATATATGCTAGCCGCCTCGATGGTGAAAAGATACTGCTTTATCGATTCCCGGTGTTCACCCAATTGATTTCTCAAAACGCGTTGGAATCCGTCAGCATACTTTTGCGTTCAGCGAACGCGCGATTCAATACACACCGGCTACTTTTAGCACGTTTTCTCTATCATTTATTTTCATTCAAAGAAAAAACAAGCGAACGCCTCCCGTATTTCATAATTTCGCCGAGCTTTTAACAAAATTAACTTCGCTTGAAATATTTTCTAACTAAATATCGCACGTCTCAAAAGCTCACATCCAAGGTCAACTTGTGAGTCGCTTCTAATTTATTTAGTTTGATTCGTCATATTTAAATATAAATGCATTTTTCACGTTAAATTTTTAACTTATTTATTTAAAATCAAATTAATTATGTTTGTTTTTTTGTTGGTCTTATTTAAAGGTATTATTTATTTATAACTTTATTTCAGTAAGATAATGTAATTATAGCAGTGACAGTTGTAAGATTTCCGCGTCTGACCAACGCCACTCTGTATCACTTGGAATTAAAATTTATGGCAGAAATTTTTCAAAATTACATAGTTTTTTGTAAATGATTATTTACAGAAATAAGCTTTGAAATTATCTGAAACAATTTATTAACAAGTTATTTTTGTTGTTGTTTTTTTAGAAACTTATAGAGAAAAATATTGTGTTCATTGGAAATTTTAAATTAAGGATTTTTAAAAAAATTATTCTTACATAATCGATGAAAAAAAATGTCCCTTTTAATTATCAGTTTTATGTGGTTTTTTTTCTACAAGATAGCTATAGTTGAAATAAGTTGTATTTATAGATAGGGAGGAGTCAATGTTAATATATTCTTATAAAAGTAACATTTAATTTGACTTGAGATAAAGAAATACTGAAAAGCTTATTGGCTAAAAAAGAAAATCGTTATTTCAAGGTGGTTTGGATTTTGCGCAATCCACTTGGGTTGAATCGATAGCTGGAAAATCCCCTTAGATATCATAGATTGGGGTAGCTAAACGCGGATCGAACTTATATATTAATAAAAAAACTCTTCATACATATTAAAAATAAAAATATTCTTGATAGTTAATTAAATAAAAAATCGAACAAATCAATTATTACTTATTTTACAAGTTATTAATAACTGATTAATATTACTGTATTAAAAAAAGAAAGTATTAAAAATTATAAGTCAGTCAAGTTTATTATCTCAGAATGAAAATTAATTTATGTGTTTTTTTTTAAACAAAATTTTTATTGAAAAAAAAAATAGTATCAATAAGCACATTTTAATAAATCAAGTCTTATCAAAGAGGATGACATTGGAAGTAACGTCAAAATCAAAAATAACTTTGTAAAATATTATGAATCAGAAAATAATCTCTAAACTTAATCAGTGTATTCGTTTTTCAATCTGACTCATTTTTTACATGAGTTCATGAACTGATTTTGTTGGATCAATTGAAATCGATTATTTGAGTTTAGCACAAAATGATTAAAATCTAAAACAAATTCAACATTAATTTTGCATTACGATTTTAAATACTGCAATGTATACATTTTATATTATGTCAATAATATTTCAATGAATATTTCTGTGGGTAATAAGAAGAGCGACTTAAGTCCATTTTTTGACATTTCAAGATATGGCAGGTTAAATGTGTATTGAGAAAATGTTTAAAGTTGATTTATTTAAATATTCCCTGTAAAATAAAATTGTTTCTTGTTGTTTTGAACAAAA
>JABFPM010001093.1:0-22563 GCA_022817325.1 Idris sp. 1 HC-2018 | reverse complement strand
TACGAAAAAATGAACTTTTAAATGTAATACCATACTTGATAAAACGAAAATGATTTATCGATTTTCTTTTGAAGTACTTTAACGTATATTGTTTGTAAAACAAACAATTTTGTAGTTTAATTTAGGTTTTTATTTGAAAATTTTACAAAGAATACAATAAACATGTAGAACATGTATAACAATTTTACGACAAATTTGCATTTGAATTTTTTTTCTGACCAAAGGCGAAATTTTAATTGGAAATAAACAAATTCACCAAGAAATAATATATCCCATTGCAATGAACTGATTTTCAATAAAATTGTATATTGCATTTTGATGAAAATAATTTGACCTTTGGAAGTTTGATCGAAACTCATTCTTTACATAGCTCCTGGTTGCCACACGAAATAAAAAAAGCTTCTTTAATTAAATAATTTATGCATTAAGTCATCTGCTGGGTAAAAAGTTTTAATTTTACTTGATTTTCGAGTTGATCCTGAATAAATCAGGAGATTGAATTAAAGTTTCATCAAAGAATGTGTTAAACACAAAAACCAAGCTGTTATATAAGTGTTTGCGAAAAAGAGAGATCTATAAAGTCTAACTAGCAATTTTTGTCTATCGTTATTGCAGTATTTAGAAATTCTGACATGGATTTACGTTATAACAAGAAAACAAATTTACTTTTAAATTAAAATATTAAACGATATCTAATTTTGTCTATACTCTACTACCCTTAAAATTTTGATTTAAATTCTACCGACAGCTTGACAGTTATATCTGACTCAGCAGCTCAATTGCAGTTTTGCTTTGAATACTGCGTGTGACTCACGGTTTCCTATATATTTTTGTTTGCAACCATTACACGAACGCAGGTAATGTTATTAAATGGAATTTGTGTAGGAAGCAACGGAGACACGTCCGATGAATACTTATGCCTATATGAAGAAAGGCGACGAAATACATGAGGCACATCGAACCGAGGCGTGGCAAAGAATTTTTGATTGATTCAACTCCTAGTGAAATCTAAATAACTCCCCCGTAGAAATCCCGAAAAAATTCAATTCACAATGGTAACAACTTTTTGTAAACATTTTTTCAAGAATTATGTTTCAGTCAATACATTTAGGTAGAAAAATCACTTTTTCTGCGCTAATGATTGAAATTTAATTGAAGTTGATTAAAATAAATCATTCTTTGTTTATTAAGACATAAATTTTTTTCCGAATAAATAATTATCAATTAATATATTTATTATCTTCAATTGACATTTATTGAGGCTATTAACAGTAATTGATTAGTTTGTGTTACACATAATCTTGCAACAATAATTTGCATTGAATCAAATAGTTATGCTAATTCTAATATCAGTTTTCGTGATTATTTTATCAATTGCTCTATATAGGTTTTTCAACTATATAGGTAATCTTTTTACAGTTAATTTTTTCAATTAATTTAATTCATTATATTTTTAAACGTTTTTTTGTGTTAAATTAACGTGAAAGCTCTTATTATACTTCTAATTAATCGGATAAAGTTGTTTGTTAATCGCAAAAAGAAAAATTGAAATATCAAAAAAAGTTATGATAATAAAGGTATCAAATCGATGTAAAGGTTTATCTCTCATTGTAAATTGAATAGTATACCAATCTCCAGTGTTTCGAAACCATTGGGCTCTTATCTTTTATATGATTAAAGTTTTTATAGCGATTTTTTGTGCAAAAACCGTATCTTCGAATTTATAAGGATATTTGCAAAATGAAGTATACATTTGTCTCTAGTTTTTTACATGACAATGTAAAAAATATAATAATAATATCTAACTATTAAAAAATATAAAAATAAAATCAGTGCCTTTAACTTATTGCATTTTAATAAAAAGAAAGGAATAATATATCGAGGAAAATAAATTTAGCTTTCTTTAAAGATCAAATTCCATTATTCATCTTAGCTTTATTATTCTGACCTAAGGATATCACAAATTTCGAACATTTTTAACTTTGTTTAACAAAAATGTAAATATTTAAAAAAAAAACCCTCTTAATTATCGATCTTTTTTTGTTCGTAATCTTTTCCTTTTTTTTAAATAAGGTACTCACAAGAACACGCTCCTAAGCAACATATCTGCACTATGCACTTTTCCTCTTTTCTCTCTTCTCGAGCTGCAAAACGGCCTCTCTCTTGATCTTCCTTTCCCTTTTCAGCAGCTTCTTTCCACTCGTCGAACACTTGGTCCCGAAATCGCGCAAAATAAAATCTCGCACCTTTCGAATGCTGCCAGAAGGATGTGATTTTCGAAGCCAAGGGTCACTGGTCACTGGTTCATTTTACCGGCCCTCTCATCCTCTCCGGCACTTTTTTTTGTTATGAGAAAAAAAAATGAAAAAAAAAAAGAAATTTCAAATTACACGATGAGTAACGCCAGCACGTCGCTCCAGTTCCGCCGTGTGACGTAGAGTATCGCATGCACCCAAAGAAACGTGATATTTCGCTGGCAGGAGGCTCCGTCGATCGTGATCAATATAGTGTAGTCTCGCGAGTTTGTAAAAAAGTAAAAGTAAGAGGCAGAGTCAAAGGACGTAGTGAGGGTATGAGAACGCTGGCGAATGCCAGCCTCTACTTATACCGCCACCCACCACGGCCACCAGAAGTCACCCCACCAGCCATCAAACACACTGGACACACCGTGCAATATACACAGACGTGGATCAAACCACTGATACTAATGATCAGGCTCGTCTTTGTATTTTGACTGTTTTTGGCTAGCCAATTTCCGGCAGCTTTTGAAATCGAAAAAACGAGTTTCTATTAGGGTTTTGCTTTGAAATTCTGGAATAAGAATTTGATGCTGAATAAGTTTCTAAAAAGGGACATATATTTGAATGATACATCTATATTTTTAACGAAAAATTGTACAAAAAATAATCTAACATTTTTCTTAATAAAAATGAATCCCTGAAGTTGTAAAAACTCTAAAATAAAAATTTATATTATGGCTCCATTTATGGAACATAAATAAATCATTTATTTCAATACAAGATAAAAAAATTAACATTTTTGAATACTATTGAAGTTTTTATTTGTTAATCAATTGATTAATCCATACATATTAATGGCAATTATATTCTGCTATTTTGTGTGAAGTTATAATGAAAAGTGTTTTGTAGATCATCTCTTCGATATAGCTTAGGAATACATCAGCTATGCTCTAGTACCTACCTTTGGTTAAGACAATTCACTTTGACCTTATTGAAAAATTGGTCAGATATAAATGATAAAGTCGATCTTTTGTGGCTGTGTATATCTGTACCATTTAATTTTCTTTTATCTGATTTTGTGAATATTTTATTTATTGAAAGATTTAATTGAGAACATTTATGTAAACAAATACATGTTCTATTCAGTTGTAGCAAACATTGAAATACAGATATTAATTGATTACAATATATTTAAGAGGAAAATAAATTTAAATACATTGATTATAAAATAAAATTGTTTGTATACAATTAAATAATAAATAAAATAAAATAATTAGAACTAATAAAGAAGAGTATCGATAATAATTAAATAAGTTGAAAGATTGTTTCAAGTAATTTACGGTTAAAATATATCGTGTTTATTGATTTCTTTAATTCAATATTGGATTGACTCGTTGAAAATTACTCGACATTATTTAAAATAACATAACAATTCGTAGTTATTTAAATTTTTTACGAAATGAATTCTTCTTCTTAATTCTTAATGAAGTTCCTGTAATATTTATTAAGAAGAAAAATTTCTTTTCTAAAAAAAAAAAAAAGAAAAATATAAAACGATAAATTTAACATTATAAACATTGCTCGGTTATTTAATATTGTTGCAAATAAAAATTTACACTAAATAAAATTAGTTTTTTTTTCAATGAAATGGAATAAAACGAAATACGCAGGAAGATATGATTTTTTTATGGCTGAATTATGTAAATCTAAAGAAATTTGTATTCTCGAACCATAGTTAATAATAATAATAATAATACATACTTTCTTAGCAAAATTCTATTCACGAAGTTAAAAATTCTATTTGTTTCAGATTCAAGTATATCCTTAGTTATAAAAAATCATTAAAACGACGATCAATTACAAGTGAATTATTGTTCATGTTTCAAAATAGATAACATTGATTCTTTCACATAAGTAAAAAGAAATTTTCTTAAAACTGTGTAGGGATTTAAATACCATGATTGGTCAACTTTATTAAAAAATTCAATGTTAACGGTGTAGTAATAAATCACTCTTTTAAGCTTCAAAAATGTTGTATATATTATTTTAAATTTTGTTTAACAAAAATGTTGTTTAGCAATTGTTAATAGTATAATAATAATAATAATAATATTGAATACAGCTTCAGAGGTATCTCCTGCAATTGTTTAATTCCATGTCACGCTCTAGAAAAAAGTCTCAAATTAATTATATTTTCTTCTCGCTATACATCCATTATAAAAGATGCGAAAAACATTCACTTAAAATACTTTATAAGTTCAAAGAAGTGTTTGTTTAACATAAATGACAAACTAGGCTTAAATCCATTGCTTATTAAGATTAAGAAAACAAATGAAATGTTTGAGAACATAAAATTTTATTGAATTAGAACTACATACAAAATTGATCTTTTGTGTTAAAAAGAAAAGTCTATACAAGTTTCCACTGGACAAATTTATACAATGGAAAAATTTAATAATAAAAATGGATTTTGTTTAATTAGTTTTCACGTGTTTGTTTTTTAGCCTTCTATAAGTCATGCTCTGAGAAACTCACGGTTTTTGTTTTAATTTATTCTCTGATTTTATTCAATGTTCTAGAGTTGAAACTCAATAAAACTTTTGCAATAGTTTATTTTGAATTCTAATCACAAATTGATAATAGCCTTCACAAAATGATCGGTATGGGCGACCAAATAAAATTTTGGCAATTCAAAGGACCTTTGTATGTACTTAATGTTTTAATTATTAATTTATTCAATTACTCAATATTAGTAACACTTTAACAAATAAACACAAATAAAAATTTAAATAGCTAGTGTAAAGTAATTAAATAATTAAAGCAAATATCTAAATTGCTATATCTTTATTTTGATTTAACTTTCATTGTAACTTATAAAGTTCAACTTGAGAAAAAACATAAAACTTTGAAATATATATAATTTTAAAACAGAAACGACGCGAATATTAATGCACTTTTGTGCATTTGCAACTTTTCTCTATTTAATCTGCTTGCATCTTGTCGTTTGATATTGAAATAGTGACGTGACAGTTTAAGTCCTCCGAAATACGTGAGTCACATAAGTCCTAAAGTCGTGCTTTCGATGTATTTATTGGTGTGATAACCGTATATATTTTATTTCATTTTCAAAATCTTTCTCTGACTCAACTTTTTTTTCGATAACAAAATAAATCGTTTAATAATATTTTCAGTAAACATTTCTCAAAGTTTTTCAAGTTTAAAATTATAATACAAGTTAAAGCGAAAAAAATGGCAGTGCAAAAAACAAACAGAACATTGAAAAAAGCAGATTTATTATTAAAATAAAACTCTAACAAGTTCAATAGCTAAAAATAAAGTTCACCGAACTTTCTTTAAAATAAATTCAAGTAATTGCTAGACAAGCAAGATGCATCGTGAGAATTTTTCTTTATAATATCGTGCATATAAGAACAATTGCATGTTTCCCAGAGACGACGAAAATTGGCGAAAAAAAGGCAACTGTCGCTTTCATCTATTTCTCATTGTATTTATACTAAATATATATATATATATATATATGTATACATAAAATAGACGCACGTTTCTATCGTACGAAATTAGTTGGAACATTCGGAAGTGGAGAAAAATGATCACGCGACAAGACACTGCCGACATTAGATAAATGATTGTGTTTGATATGCGGATCTATAATTAAACAAAAATAAAGTAAAGTCGAAAAAGTTGGCGCGAATAGAAATCTTGGCTTACGAAAAAAGAAAATACCGGAATTAACATAAGCACTTTCGCTGAATGGCCATTAACACGCTCGACCAGATCTGCTTTATGCAGATTTTCCAAGATTCACTCTTTTAAAGCACGTGTCTTACAAAATTAATTCGCAAAAAAACAACTTTTTTTTCGGGAGTGCATTTTTATATCCAAGTCACTGTGGGTCGAGAACGTGCGCATGATCGCCTCTACATGATTTTGATATTGCAATGCGAGAAGGTCTTTGAAGAGTTATTGACATGCATCGCAATGTCTGCGCGAAATAAAAAAAATCTGTTTATAGCAGGAAAATTGATTTCATACGAATATTTTGTAAAATCGGATTTTACAAATAATTTGTGTGTAAAAAAGTGTTACAAAATAATTTGTTTACACCCAAATAAAGTTTTTTGATGTATCTAAGCTAAATGTTTTTTAATTAAAATAACATAACATTTTTTTATTTTAAAATAATACACAAGTTAATGTATTATAAAAGTAGAAAAACTTAACACAAAACACTTTTAAGAAATGTATATTTGTTATTTTACATGAAATATTTTAATCAAAATTATGCATTCATGAAATTATAAATTACAATTACAATTTTCTTAAGTAGTAGATGTAACTTCGAGACAAGAGCTATATCTAAAATTCGAACTATTTTCATGAAATCTAATGAAACTATGTAGGAACTTTAAACATAATAAACAATTAGTAATTGCCTTCAAATAAGTCAAGTTTTCCGGCTTCCAGTGTCGACTTATGTTCATTACACACGCATTGTTAGGCGTAATCTGTTGTGAATCAAGCACTTTCAATTTTGTATTACATTTAATCGCAATACTTCAAATTTCTTCCATTAAATTTAATTAATTTAATAAATTTTACACCAAAACATTTTAAATTATATCTGTGAAATTGATTTACTTAAAAAACATAAAATTTACAAAGAATATGGAAAATTGTTATGAAAACTGTTCCAAATTTTCCCAACTTTTGTTTCAATTCAGCAAAAGTTTCGATTCAACAATAATTTGTTTATTCTTAGTAGCTTCAAACTTTTAAAATGAGCCAGTTTCTTGATCCCCGTACGTCCTCTTCTTGCATATGATTACCCTTGTAAAAATAAACATATGTGTTGCATATATGATTTGTAGCACATATATGCATGTATACATATATTGTAACATATGTGTATTACCATATATGTTTCCATACATGTTTACAGGTTATATATGTTTACATGTATGAAAGCATATGAGGAATTCCACAAAAATTTGGCTTTTAGCGGTTCAAAAACTCGACCACTTTTTTTTTTAAGCACGCCCTTATAAACTAACAAACTTGCCGTCAAATATCGTACTTTTCACGGGAAAAATCGTGAACAAGCCTTCCGAGGGTGGCGACATCATTTAAATTGACATTTTTTATTTTTAACATGAGCTCTCTGGAGAGCTCACTTACGTTTGAATTAATTTCATTATATAATTAATTATTATTGTTCTAATGTTCGAAAATGCTTCTAATATCAAAAAGTTACTAAATTATTATTAATTTATTGTTCAAATAACAATAACCCAGAAATAGCAAAAAATTTAATTTTAGCATGCAAAATTAATTTGGTTAAAAATGTTAATTTTATCAATATAATGATAAAAATCAACACTATTCAATTGGTTTGCAGGAAAAAACATTTTATTCATATTATAGAATATTTAACCATCATAAATAATACAGTTTTTGACTGCGTTTGTAACAAACTTGTAGTCATTATCATCTAATTGAAAAGCTTTTATTTCTTATTTCTCGCTTGTATCTTGTATATAAGACTACAAAACTAAAATTAATAACATTAAGTAAAAGAACTCCAATTTGATTTCCAGAAACATAAATAAACATCTATTTTTATAGCCATAATTATTTGTAGTTAAAGAAAAATAACAGAATTTCCAATTTTATTAAAATTAGTTGTTTTTGTACATATTTGATATTATAAGTATTTTCGAACATTAGAATAATAATAATAATTAATTATATAATGAAATTAATTCAAACGTAAGTGAGCTCTCCAGAAAGTTCATGTTAAAAATAAAATATTTTAATTTAAATGGTGTCGCCACCCTCGGAAGGCTTGTTCACGATTTTTCCCGTGAAAAATACGATATTTGACGGCAAGTTTGTTAGTTTATAAGGGCGTGCTTTAAAAAAAAAGTTGTCGCATTTTTGAACCGCTAAAAGCCAAATTTTTGTGGAATTCCTCATATATGATAAATAAAAGGTATATGTATCGTGGCCCATATATGGATTTTTACCTGGATAATGATATTTGTACTGTAATAAATTTGGTTTTATTTAACAAACACAATTTTTTTTCTATGCGTAATTTGTTTAAATGAAAAATTGGAAGTTTAGCATCCAAATAATCCGAAGTTATTGAAAAAATGAAAGGACAGAATAATTTCACTCGTTTTTTAATATAAAATTAAAACTGTTGACTCTATATTTTCAAGAAATATTACCCCGTTGATTGCGGATTATTTAATTTATTGGACAGTATATTTGGTAAAATTAACTTAAACAATTAAAATTGTTCAACGAACTTCTACTAATTTTTTCTTGTTATAACCAAGCTATTGTTAAGAGCTTAATTTTCTAAATTGAGTTTGATTTCTTCTTCTTTTTTTGTAAAGTAACTTTATCTTGAGGGTTGAAATCGAGTTTAGATTAATTTAGTCACGAACTTGGGGGGATCTTTAATAATAATTAGTCACTGCGGTTTCTGTTGCTTTTATGACTAAAACCGCATAATTGGCCACATAATGTCTTCATTCGACGGAGTTAATCTCAATCTTGTATAAGTGAAATTGCGTTTCTTACATGAATATTCATCGATAAAAGGTATAACAATTTCGAGGTACTTTTTTTAGGATATAATGAAAATGTTGGCTCTAGTAATTTGGTCAAATATTTGCGGGTATATTATATATATATACATACATATACATATATATATATAAAGAGAGAATAAGAAAAACCTTAACGACGATGTTCTCGTGACTTTGGCTGAAATAAAAGTTAATGTTTACTAGAGATATAGCAAAAAGGTCAATACCAAGAATACGCTTCAAACTTATAAAATGGAAATTGAGTCGTACGATAAGAATCGGTGTTTACTGTTGAGGATAGAAAAATAGCAGAAAACAAGTAACAGACAATATCTTAGAAGAAAAAAATTATTGCCCTCTTCAGTTTTAAATCTCTATTACATATTCAGAGATTTTCTTTTCTTTTTCAATTTTGAGTTTATTTTATACTCTCATATTTATATAAAATCGTGTTATCGGACCGATCAATAAGAACGTGAAAATAATGATTTCAAACTCGCCACAAAATTAATTTAATTTTTGTGGAGTATGTTTTTAGTTTCTTTGAAGGGAAAAGTATCGTTTTTGCGATACATTATCTAAAAACAAGAGATATTCGCATTGCATACCAGATCACCTCTCGTAAAAATCAGATTTTCTTTTTTTTTATTCTTTCTTTCTTTTTAAAGTTGGCAACGAAGTGGTGAATTTATCACTAAAAACAATCGTCGATATAAAAGGCATTTGTTTTCCATATATACGTCTGCTTTAAAATCCGATAACTGCGCGAAACGTCTGACGGAAAATTGATTTTCACTCCTTAAAAAAAAGACAAAGACCGGTGCCATTTTTCTTAATCCATTTCTCCGCGGAGGATTGTCATATATATATATATATATATAGTATACCCGGAGAGTTAAGCTAAATAAAATTTGTTAGTCGTGTAAATTATCGTCGGGGCTTTTCTCTGTGTAGAAAGTTATATTTTTTTTCGGGGCCGATAAAACATCGCACTTCCATACCAATAAATCGCAATTTTACTGGCAGAGGGAGATTTTATGCTTCTGTAAAAGGGGCAAAAAAGGGCTTGTTTTATTCATAACAATCCACAGTTCGAGTTAAATTTCCTCTCTCTCTTTTTTTTAATTCAATAACCTTTGAAGAGTAAATCCTTATTTTTGCTATCCAAAAAGTGAAATCTAAATTTACAACCTAGTCAAAGATAAAAAACAGAGAAAGAAATTTAATTGATTATTATTATTAAAACAGATTCTCAATTTTCGTAAACAAGGGATATGTAATAAAATTTGAAAAATAAAATTTAGTTTTAGGATTGTGTTGCCTGTAACAGTGCGAAGCGCGCATAAAAAGTGTTTGTACGAGTGTATTATATTTTATCGGTGACTATCGATTTCCCATCGTTATTTGAATTCCCAGCTAATAGAAAGAAATTTTATTAGCGTTAACTTACATTATAATTCTCGCCAATAATATTATTATAACCCAAGTCACAAATAATTTGTGCTTGCAATTAACGGTGTAAAATAATTAATTTATTAATTAATTAATAATCCGATATTATATTCAAATTTAATATACCGAAAATAATTGTTATTATTAATTTTAAAGAGTAAGATTTTTTTGTGACAAATTAAAACTATTTGTAGGATGAAAGAAAAATATTTGCTTAAAAATTTCCTCTAGGGGCAAATAATATTTAGGTTTTATTTCCGTCACCAAAAAACTGTTGAAAGACATCTAATGATGTAGGATTTATTATTATTATTTTTTTTGATGAGTACACAAAAGGAACGTTTCTGGAGCGTAGAGTTTTACATGAAACTGGAATCGTTATGCCATATTCTTTTGCATATGATGGACGTTTTAATAATCATTCCTTTTTTTTTATTATTATTTTTTTTTTAAACATATTTTTTCTGCTTTATAAGGGAACTTAAATCTGACATAACTTTCATTAAAAAAATCGTTTTAAGGCAACACTGATGAAAATTGAGTTGTTATTTTTAATTAAAAAAAATATTAAATTTTGATTCATTTTTTTAATTGAAACAAACTTTATTATTTCGATATAATTATTAAAAGTATTTTTTTAGAGTTTGCATATGATATCATTCATAAATATAAAGTAAAACCCAGTTTATGTACAAACAACAAGTATTAAAGTTATTTTGCAATAATGATTCAGTATTGTATTTTCTTAATAAATAAAAACATCCTTTTTTCAAATTGTATAATAATTAACGTTAGCTGTCAAGTAATTAAGTTAACTGAAATATATCAAATTTTTTCATTGAAATTTACTAAGTAAATATAAGTTATCTTAATTTGTATAAATTCCAATTTTATTAAATCAAATACAAAAATTAACATTTAATTTGTCAATTAAAATGTATACGTTTTTTAACTTATTTTTCACTTTTTAAAAAATGAAATTCACTCAATAAAAAGTGAAATTTTTACTTTTTCATGAGTGAAAAATAAGTTCACATACATAAAAGTGAATTTTCACTTTTTCAAATTTAGAGAGTGTTATAAAAAAATTAAATTATTTTGTTTGTTATAAAATAAATTTTAACAAAACAGATAAATTAAATATTCACGTTTAGCTAACACGTTTAGCTATTCAAAAATCGTTTTATAACATCCAAATGCCATGCTGAAATTGATATCAGACGACTCTTGTCACTTTAACATGTACTTTATAGCGCAATAACCTTTGCTTATATTCATTGTAGTAGAATTTCATTCATTCACGCTTAAATGCCTTATTATACTATAAGTTGAACGTTTTACCATTATGCAATAAAGATGATGGAAATTGTCGCATCGTTAAGTGCATTGTCTGTTTGTTGTGTGTCGGGAAAAGATAAAAAACGATAAACGACATACACACACTTTTATAACTCAAACTTTTTTATTTCAACAGATTATAATACAACTCAATTAATCAGAAATTAATTAAACTTGCTCTCTAATTTTCCGTAACATTAATTGAAACAGATTTGTTGCAGTAAAACAGAATTAAATTTTATATAAAGACGTGAAATAAATTCATCGATTTAACTACTGTGATTTACTGATTAGAACATATCAGATTCTAATTTCATTTAAACTTGATCTGAATATCAACTAGATCAGATTCAAGCATATTATATTTATAGATCAATAATCCGCAAAATTAATTTTTTATCAGCTCAATTTTAGCTGGATATATTTTTATACCTTATATAATCGATAATTTGATTAGCCAGTTATTATTTTATGACGTTGATGTTTTATTGAAAAGTTATTAAAAAGTTTACTGCTTTGAAGAAATAAAAAAGAAATAAGAATAATTGACAAATCAAACATTTGAATAAAAGCTTTTTCCTAAGCAAATGTTACTTGAAATGCTGTGCTTGACGAAGATTAAGTCATAATACATCAAGCATAATAGAAATTTCATCCAAAGTTTAAGTTAAGTTTAGCAAGACACACAGTCGCGAATATCGATCGAAAACATACATAAAGCTTTGCGTTATCTGAGTAAGTAATACGCCTCCAACGGATTATTTCAGTCTTGTTTCTTTATATATAAGCACGCAAAATTTAGTTGTAAGTGTGAGATCGTAAGGAATTTTTTATTATGGACTTAAAAAAGACAAATAGTTTTAATAGTCCTTGGTTTTTTTAAATAAGGTTATTCAATTCACTCAAAAACAGGATTGATTCAATTTTGACCAAATCATAAAAAAACTGACAATTATTAAAAAAAATTTAGAATTTTATTTTGGATAATTTAAATCAAGATTCTTCCACTGATGCTAGAAATATTCATTATGTAAATTCTTTTTATTCTCCTCATCTTTTCTTTTCCAGTTTGGAAAAGCAATATTGATAGTACAAGTCATTTATGAAAACCTTTGGCAAGACTTTCGGAAACGTTAATGCTTATTTCGCGAAATAAATAGAAGGCTCTTCCTGACTGTCAATCTGCTGACAAATTACGACAATGAATTTTTCATGAATGCAATGCAAGTTAATTTTTAAACTTTATAAAACATTTATGAGGGGAAATTTGTTTCTTTTTCTCTTCTTCATATCCAAAGTTTATTAGCATTAACTATTTTAAATTATTAAATTATATAGTAATTTTGTTCTGAAATTAAATGAGGAGAAAATTATGTTAAAATTTTTGCTTCGACAAATAATTTCAAACTTTACGCCGCAAAGTTTAATTGCACATAATGTTTGTGTAACTCTCTCGCAGAACGTTTTATTCTGCGGCATAAGCGAGAAACAAAATTGCTTATTGAGTCGATTTTCATTCTACAAACATAAACTTTCAACTCACTCATTCTGATGTTTTGCTCTCTAAAATTTTAACAAATGCAATGCGCAACAAACGTAATTCGCCCGCATCTTTAAAGCCGGCTCCAACTCATCAACGAGTAATGTTACAGACTTTGAAACTAAGCCATAATTCAATTTAAACAATTTTGGAAATGACGTTTGATGAGGTTGTTTCTAATTCTGTGGCTTACGGGAAAAATCAGGTAACTCACTTTTTTTTTTGAAAATGAGTTACTAATGTTTTTGGCACTATAAAATATGCTACTTTTATTGTATCAGAACAAAATTTAAAAAAAATTATATTTCATGAGTTTTTTACGAAAAAAATAATCATTTTATTACTATTTTTTTTATACAATCTTTACAGTATTCAAGTATTAAAAATTTTATTTAATACTGATATTATATTACATTTTACAATTTGAAACGCAATCAGCAGCTAAAAACAAATTTAGTACACAAATTTGTAGTACATAAATTTTGCCGCTTTCGTTAATGATATATAGTTTGTAATTAAAATACTACATATTTTATGTTTAAATTTTATATATAATGTTGTTTCACATTTTAAAATGACAAATAAACATTCATTAAGATCGTCAAAACAACAAACCTCGATAGAACATAACATTTAATAAATGTATTTTATATGTATAAAATTCATCGTAATATCTAAGATAATAGAAAGATATAAGTCTCTCTGATATACATATATTATACATACACTACTTATACGTATGACATATTATAGTGATTACCAATACTTTTTTAATATGTCGTTAAATGTATTTTTATAAAATTTGTTTTTAACAAGCATATAGTTTGTTTGCAAATTAAAAACCATTTATAATTATATATACCAGTCATGCTACTTTTACTCAAAATAGATATGTACTTTTTTGGTTTTGTAAATATAAAACAAATTTTACAATCATGGGTTAAAGATTAATTAAAAAAATAACTTTTTAACTTAATATTTTAATAAAAAAGACATGTCTACTATGTATGCGCAATATATACGTATTTTAAAGAGACATATATGTATACGTTATACTTAGATCTTATACAAACATTATACGTATTTATTACGTATGTGTTCTATCGGGGAATTGAGTGCAAAACTTTTAGAGGAAAAACTGAATCCAAATAACAAAGATCAAAATAAAGTCAGCGCCATCTGTATTTTTTTCTACCAAGCAGTATGAACGGTAATTACTCAGTGTCACTTTGATTAAAAAAGTACGGAAATGTACATTTGTCTTATTAAAAAATACAAAAATCATTGGTTTTAAAAAAATCAGGTAATTCAATTTTTTCCGGAAAAACCAGGTACTCACAATTTGTTTATTTATAAAGTGACACAAGTGATAAATTTTATGTTTTATAAACTGTCATGGCGGGTATTTTAGGTGTGAACAATGATCACAAATAATTTCAGCAATATCTTTTTGTTTTATTGAATTATCAACAATTAAAAGTTACAAACTTCAATCGCATTTTTCTATAATTTCTTAAGAACTGAGTTACTTAGTTTTTCCCGTAAGCCACAGAATTGTATTACATAGAATTTTTTTTATTATTTTGTGCTTTGTGAATACAGAATTTTCTTACTCATGTTTTACTTTTTGCTTTTTATAACTTTTTTTTATTTTATAATTTATTTTATAATATTTTATAAACGAATTTAATTGCGATATCTAATTTTTTCAGATCATAATTGCATGTATCATCACTGTTACAATTTATTAAAAATATACTTCACGAATATATACACTTTTTGCAATAAAAAGGCCTTTAGGCCAATCATCTTATTACCCAATTTTATAATCAACAAGAAATGGCTTCACCTTAATCTGCAAAAGAGCTTTTAAAATGTTAATAAAATATACGTACGGCATGTCGTTGAACATAGCTATTAACGTCAAGGCATAGTAAAAGAATGATGTTATCAGTATCGAAAATGTTTGCAAGATTTTCGGTAAATTATGTCTTTTGAAATACAGATATCTTGCCTGACAATAATTATGAATAATTTTGTTTTTGTTATTCATTGAAATGATTTTGTAAAATTCATCACCTCTAAAACAGCTAAACTCAAAAAAAGATGCGATTCAAAATAATGCAAATGATGCTAAGGATAATTGGTTGCTCGGAATTAAAAGCATTTACGGTTCGGGCATATTTAAAAATTTTGTATTGATCGTCGTATATAGATGCAGCTTTCATGTTCTTTTTTCAGAAAAAAATATTATTAAACTTTTTCATTTGTAACAAATATTTTAGTTATAAAATATTAATATTTTTTGAAATTCAACTAAGATACACCTTCATTTTTTGTTTTTTTTTTAACTTTGTATATTTCTTTGAAAGTTTGTATTTAAATTTTAATTTTAGGAGTTGTAAAACTCTAGCCAGTAACGTTGAACGATTACAAATGCAATGATGAGAAAATAAAATTTGTTTCTCAACTTTGAATATGCGACTTTAATTAAGAAAAAAGTTTCAGAGTTACTTGCTATGGTACGTCCGTCGAATTATAGGTTATGGTGTGCCTGATGTCCCGTACGGGACAATATACGTCCCGTTCGCCGAAGCGTATGACGTCTTAGCATTTAGTGCATCGGTTGTACTATATGGGGTATCCAAAAATTTTTCCATGCAGTAATGCTGTACTATGTAAGAGACGAAAATTGCATATTATGTGCTGCAAAATTAAACGAACAATTAAAGATGATTGAAAACATAATTGAGCGACATTTTAAAATTGTGAATAAATTATGAGCTCTTTTTTGTTGTAACATTAAATGACGTGCGAAAACAGGTGTCATGTTGGGCAAAAACTTTGTATTCTTTTTATAAACCAAAGAGGAAATTCGAAAATTATTATAAAGTTGTAATATGGAAGACAAACTTTTCATGTACAATATTACTATGTATTGTACACTCTGAAAATCAATTATAGCCTTTCAAGTGTTAATTAGAAAAATTTTACATATAGCTTGTTATTATTATAAGACGTTCATTAATTTTGAGAATCGCTCTGCAAAATATAGAAATAAAATAATAAAAGAAATAATACAATATCAACATTATTAATATACTCTCTAAATTTGAAAAAGTGAAAAATCACTTTTTCAAATTGCGTATTCATTTTTTGAAACGTTATAATATATCTTAAAAAGTGAACAATTTCACTCTTCTAAAAAGTCGAAATAATCATTTCCAAAAAGCTACAGAAAATGGCATAATAATTAAAATGGAACCACTCCCGCATTTGCGTTTCTTGCCAAGGAAACCACGAAAATCTTGACAAAAGTTTTTTTTCAAAAATTCAAACTCTGAAATTTAAAAATTGAACAATTGAGACTTTTCAAAAAGTGAAAAATAAGCTCACTCACAGAAAAAGTAAAATGTTTACTTTTTCAAACTTACAGAGTAAAATAATTAAAATTCAATAGATTTTCAATAATACAAAATATGTATCAACAAAACTTGACAATTATTAAAAATACATAAAATTATAAAAATTAAAATTGTTTGTTACAGATTTTATAAATTTAATCAGTTGACATATATTGTAGGTTCTATTTAGTGATTATATTGTAATAAGAATTTTCAATCAGAATAAGAATGTATTCATAGAAAAAGTCCTTTTTTTAAATATTTTTTAAAAAAACAATTTGACTTCTTTGATTTTATTTTGATTAATGTTCTATGATACTTCATCGTAATTACCGGTTAATACGAGAACGCTTATAACTAGCCAATTTTAAAAGTTAGTTTGGTTACAATGTTAACTTTTTAAGGAAAAGGACGCTTAAAACGAGAACGGCTATAACGAGAAAATAGATATAAAAAGCGCTACAATTATAAAAAAATATCTATATTTGAACGGTTATAACGAGCTGTAATACTTTAAAAATAATTTAACGGATGTTGTAATGATGACATGTAAAAGACAAAAATGAAGTTTCTGATGACAAAAATAAAAAACAAAATAATGAAGTAAATCTAGTTGTACCAGTTTTCAAAACAAAAACTTTACTGGTTTAAGATTCTAAGTCACGATTATTTTATAAAACAAAATCTATTGATCAAAACGATGAATTTTTCTCCCAATATTCGAAACTCAAAGTCGAAGAACTTTATATTAAAACTAACGAAAAAATAAAACAAGCTTTAATTTAGATTATGTTAAGCCAGTTACACTATTGGTCCAAAGTTTGGAAACATTTGCAAATGTCTAAATGTTTTTTTTTTTCAAATTTGGAACATCTTTGTCATTTTTACAAATAATTGTTCATAATTTTATTTGTTCGAAATATTGGAATTTCAGCTTTCAAAACCTCTAAACAAAACTTAATCAGCTTATTTTGGAGTGTAATTTAACTCCTTCGTGCAAACAAATTATGGCTTTCAGACAGAAAATGTCAAAAGACCATATCTCCTTAAAAAATTATCCAATTTTTTTGAATTGAAAATAGTTTTACAAGCTTTAATTTTGTACGGTGCATTTAGAAATTGCTCATAAAAATTATATTTTGTATTTGCATTAAACATTCTCAGTGCTTAAATTATGGTAAAAAAAGATGAAAAAAAAAAACAACAACAACACTACACATATTTAGTTGTTTCAATAACGTAGATTTCTTTCATTGTAAAAATTAAAGTATAAAAGGTGATTGAAAGATAAATTAATTGAATAATAATTAAAAAAATATTTTTCATTAAAACAATATTTACATTCAACCAACCATTAAAATAAGAAACTGACAAGTTTTCATCAAAATTTTTCTCTTTCTTCTGTACGTCAATCAGGATTTTTTTACGATGATCCACGTGATCGGAGCAAAAGATTACAGAATCCAATTTTTTACAAAGCTATTGTTAAGTCGAGAATCAGTTTTAATATAAAATTGAAGATCTTAGGTATTATAATCGTGCGTTTTGATTGAAAAATATTCAAGATTGATGTGGATATTAAAGAAGTTATATTCTTATTATGAATGGAATATTGGAATTCGTATAATTAAAAATTCTAAATAAAAAAGAAAGACTTTACAACTTTAAATTTAAGTGTCCCCTTTTTAAAAAAAAATTTACATCACAAATTTGACATCAGTTTATTTTTCTTATAATTTACCAAAAAGCTTAATTTATCTGATCACTGATCAGAAGATATGTCACTTTCATGACGTTTAATAAAGAAGAACACATCATATTGCTCATACCACAAGTTTTATTGATAGATAACAAAGGGGATAAATAAACAAGCGAAGATCGCAAAACATTCGAGAATGTTGAAGCCAAAAAAATTGAAGCCATATAAAGTTGATTAAATTTTGTAAAATTAATTAAATAAATTTCATTTCTGGAATAAAAAAGAAATTAACTTCCAGAGTTACTTTCTTTTATTTTTAATTTTTTCAAACAAACGACTTATATGTTATAGTACAAAAACGAAATTATAATGAAATTGTTTTTTATTCTCTGAAAATGAAGTATTGATTATTTCAATAAATATGCTTGTTTAATTCAATAAAAGTAATTCATTTCCAATATAATATATCAAAAATAAATACCAAATTCTTGGAATCACTTTTAAAATTTAAAAATTTTTTAGACCCATATGGAAAAATAAAAACGAACCAATACTGTTTCGACCGACCAAAAATTACTGGCCTGCTTTTTCCGACAACATTCTTTCAACAAGAAAATGTCACACCATTTTATATTTTCAAAAAAAGTTTACAAAATAAATTTTCAAATAATGTTTTAGCAGTATTTTGGTTATACAAGATTTCATTAAATTTAAATTAGTTACGATAAAATGATAACTTCAAAAATATATGTTCTAATGTAGAGACATAAGAACACAGATACAAATAATAACTAATTGCAAAATAGTTGCAATAATAAAAATGTTCTTAACAAAGTAATAACATAGTGAGTACATCGCAAAAAATGTAAAACCAAAACTTCATTTATAGTTTTCTGGTGGCAATCTTGCTGTGAGTTGTTTCAATTGTGAGCCATCTGGCGGAATGTACTGAAAATGTACCGATTGACGTTACTCGTTTAATGTCATTCGCATATACTTAGACGACATTAGAATTAGTATTGCCACAACGCCATTCGGAAACGTTAAAAAAGTATCGGTGAATAATACCTAATCAGCATGTATTAAAACCATCTATAAACCGTTCGTTCTTGATATTCCTCCAGTACACCGATCCAGTATTAAATTGCTATAAGTCATTGTGATATTCTGGTATTCAGCCAGTCCCGGAAAACAATACTCGCCACTGCAAAAACTGGTTCTAATAAAACGTCTGACCATAAGTCAGCGCCGCCTTACATTCAGACTGAAAATTCAATGTTGACATCATTCCGACTGAATACCAAAATGTCTGAACATAATCACTCCTTAATATACGACACTTTTTCTGTCTGAAAGAAGAGTTGTGTATAAGACGTTGCATAGAAGACGTTTTATACAACTTAATAGGGGCCACAAAAACAAGCTTCAGACGTTTTTTAGATAAGACACAAACATTTCTTTAGATACTATTCATAAAAAAGACACTATTATCTCAGGCGTTGTATAAGTTAAGACGTTTAGATTCTCATAAAATAATATTCATATGTCACGAACTTAATAGAAAAAAATACAGCAGATACAAATAAGAAAGATAATATAAAAAGAGGAATTTCCAACATTAATTTAAAATAACAAAAATTAAAACCCACTTCATTTCTTAAATTTTATGCTGTTTTACTTAATAATAAAGTTGTCATTTATCATAAATTAAATATATTATTATTTAAATATTTCTTTTTAATTACATATTTTTAATTAGATTTTTTCATATTATAACTAAGATAATTTTATTTACCTTCTAGCTCATTTTTTTCATCAGGAAGCTCCAAAATTTGCAAGACATTGATATTGCCTCGTTGATGCTGTCTATAACAATGTTGTTGATATGAAGTCCATTTTCGGAAAGTTGCATTGCAACCATTATAATTGCAAGCAACTTGAAATAAAGGATCATTTTTATGAAACTGAACAACGTGTTTTAACAATAAATTTTATGTTTGTGTTGTCCAGTTGCACATGCAACATTTCAATCGTTCCATTTTGACAAAAATATGTGATCCATAACAAGTAATTGAACACTTTAATTATAGGTTATATTTATTCAGACGCTTGAAACGTCTGAGGACTCTTTTAATGGTTTAAGACCTTTTAAACGCCTTATTATGTTAAGACAAAATAAACGACTTAAAATCTTCTACAAAAAACGTCTGAATTTCAGACACCAGTTTTTGCAGTGCGGCCAGTATCAAAATTTCTACATGGAAAGATATTTTCTTTATATCTAAATACAAATTTTAAAATAAAATATTTTATGTACATTAAAAGTAAGACATTTTAATGACATTCTCGTTTTTATTTTCAAATAAAGATTAAAAAAGAAACAAATTAGTTATATGATTTGCTCTTCCTTCAACGATATCTGGTTGCAAAAAAATTTTTACGACCGATAATATAACCAAGGTGATAATAAATTTTTATTTTCCATCCCTGATAATGATTGCAGTGATTTTATAATATAAACATTAAATGCCGGACATTAGAGCCCGATCTGATATTATTGTATAAAAAGCGCTTCGAAAATTCGATAAAACGAGATTCAATCAAATCGTAATTAAACTTTTGGCAATATTCAATAATTTTCATAATTTTATTGCCGACAATTTTTTTATTATAAATGATTTTTTTTTTCTCTTTAGAAAAATTAGCTTTCCACAGAAATATAATTTTAATGAAATAAAATGAAATTATACACTAATTTAGAAAATAAAGTGTGAAAAAATCAAGAAGCGAAATGATATTGGAGTGAAACGTAGCAAAACTGAAGTGGAAGCAATGTGATCCCAGAAGCTTTTGACAGATCGAGAGCTATCTCGTGAGCTCGAGTGCATTCGCATCCTCATATTGTATTAGTTGCATGTGAAACAATAGAAAGCAAACTTTGCAGCTAATTTCAATTGGGGCTCGATTGCAGAGCCACGTTCTTCTTCAGGGGTTAAATCAACTTATCTTCATTTGTCAATATATTTTCCATTACATTTTGGATGGATTAGTGTGAAAGTTTAATTAAAAATTTTCTAATGAAAAAGAAGTTTTTGAATTAAAAACATGCTAGATTGTTTGTTAAGATAAAAAAGGGGCTTTTCAGTTTTATAATGAAGAAAAAAAATTGTAAATTCATTCCATTTTTATACATTAATTCTTCTAATAAAAAAAAGAAGTTAATTTGTTCCAGAAAAATTCTGCAAAAATGCTGATGTAGTGCAATAATAATTCTCTATTCAGAATTTTTAGCCTGCGGCATATAAAGTGTCTTTTTTTAAGTTTCGTCATATATACACATTTAAACTTTTTTTCCTTATTATTTTACCTTAACAGCTTGCAAAGAATTCTTTCAGTTCTTTTCGAATTCGTATTATTAATTTTTTTAGAAGTTTTCTTTTCATGCTTTCTAAGTATTTTTGTTTTTAAATGAAATCTAGTGTCGTAAAAAAGTGTATATTAATTTATTAGATTTAAAAATTATTAAATTTTTACATTAATCTTAAAAAATATACATAGAATTTCTATAGATTTTTATTTTAAAATTGTTTTTATACATTGAAAGTTGTATAGAAAAACCTTGATTTAAAAAAAAAACAAAAAAACAATAGACTCCATTAAGCAAAGCAATGTTAAATTGTTTAAAAATAAAAATAATTCAATAATTATCGACACAGTGCAATGTCATGTATGCTATTTATGCGTTATAACTTTTTTATAGTGAATCAAACATTTCATAGATGTATTAACTAAATATTTTCAATAATTATGGTAACAGATAAAGGTAAATCATTAACGCAATTTACTATGTATAAAATAAAAAATATTGTAATTATTATTTTAGTAGAAATTATATTTATCGTAAAAAAGCATTCATACATAAACTATTTCATTCACTGGCCATTTTTCATTTGAAACCATAAACTATTATATGTTTAGAAGAAAGCTTATTGGTTTGTTTGGTTATTCTAAGTAATGAAATCTCAACTGAAAAATTTTACAAATTTGAGTTGGAAAGGATACAATATATACAGGGTGTCCCATTTAACTTGACAAATCGAAATAACTCGGAAAATTCGCATCGAAAAAAAAAACTTTCCAAATAAAAGTTGTTCCTTCTTGAGGGGGTCTACATAAGATTCATTTACTAAAAAAGTAATTTCGATCACAGATGGCGCTGTTATCGTAGAAAATAAATATGGGTAAAAAATGTGAAAAATAGGAATAATTCGAA
>JABFPM010001092.1:0-22564 GCA_022817325.1 Idris sp. 1 HC-2018 | reverse complement strand
CGTACATTATTTTTTACATCGTGATCGTGACTCGATTTTTGTTTTTTTTTTATCAATTCTTAAATATTTATGTTTTTGCAACTTTTCAATGTTCGTTTTTATGTCCGTAGCGGTCAAATTTTGATATACGGAATAATTATTTTTTTAATACATATAACAATATCATTAATTTAATGAAAATAATCGGGTTTTTATTTATCAAGTAATATATTATTATTGTACGTATTTCTTTAAATTTTTAACACAAATAATGATATAAGTTAAGAGTAAATAAATGTCTTACAAGATATAATTTATGCAAACGAAATTTATTTAGCAAAATAATCATCCTAAAACTTATAAAAATGTAACATATTATAAAAAATACAAATGTCTGGTGTAGAAATAATCTAATACAGAATATTAAATACATGTTGGATTATTTTTATTAATGTAGAAAAACTTGGTTTGATTCGCGATGTACATTATAATGTGCAAAAATTGTTTATTATTAATATAATAATGGAAAATGTTGTTTAAATTTTTTTTTATTATTTTGATACTGATAAATATAACATACACGCAAAAAATGTTTACCATAGCAGCATACAAAAATTACTGAAAAATCTAATGATATCATTGTAAAAAAATTGTTCCACTCTGACCTTGTATTACCACATTTACTGTAAATTTTTTTGTTTGAATTTTTACACATATTATAATAATACATACAATTATACCATGTTAGAGTCTCGTGATAATAAAATTTCTATTTTTCTTTTGCATTAGAGACAAGAGTATAAGACCTTATATAAATATAAGATAGAAACTTGAGAGATAAATTCAGTCTATTCATAAAATTCAAAAACTAGAAAATCTGTATTATTCACTACCAAATTTCGTATGTATAACATATTTTTTTACACTTTCACAGAAATTTTAAAATTGTAGAATTCTTAATTTGAAACTTATTGAATTAAAATTCGTGTTTTAATAATAAATATCTGCAAATAAATAATATATTTTTAGTATAACACGTCCGAAATATCTGAAACTACATGGCAACATGTGCACAAACCAACTGGATAATGTTTCCTGCGGGTTTTCGGCCGGAAGTGAAGGTACGCGTTAATTCCATTCAGAATGCCGAGAACATTTAGCTCGACTTTTAGTGCTCAATGAGTTTCGTTTTTTTTCAGCTAAGAAACGAAAAAAAAAATCGAGATAAGAAATTGCCGTCTTACTTTTTTCCCCTTAGTATTTAATCTTGAAATTTAGATATGAACTTAAGCCTGATGTAAGTGTGACATTTTGTCTTGTTTAACACCTGCAGATGAGAAATACTTAGTCTCAAAGCGCAACAGCAATTTGTGCTTTTGTTTGCGCTCAGTTTTCCTCGTCCGTTTTCGTGTTCCTATTTCCGGGCTTTCATATCAAAACGTGTTCACGTAGCTGATAAACTGTTGTCGTTCCTTGCCCGAAAATGAAAAAATGTTCAACATCTATAATAATTATTTGAATTTGCTTTCTTTCAAAAAATGTCGTTTGCTTTAGATTAAAGCTTAAAAGAAAAAAAGATTAAAAATGTTTGAATCCATAATTCTTGTAGATCTGTTAAAAAGATGGTATAATTAGCTAATTAAAACATGTTTCTAATTAGAAGAAAATTACGGTTTTATTAACTCTTAATATTTTGTCGTTAATAAGAAATTATGTACATATTTTTGTGCAAAATAAAACAATTCTATATTGTTTTAAGCTTTAAACTGTCTTCATTTAATTAACACCTCCTGTTAATTATATAACAAGATACTTCATTTTGATATATGTGGAATAAAGTATCAGATTCAGGTTTAGGTTCAGGAAGGTGTTATTGATTTTATTGTTATTATAAATCTGCAGAATGAAGTATATTTTTGAAATAAATTAAATTAAATGAATACTTCACAATTTTATATTATACATTAAATTTCAGGTATAAGTAGTTTGAGTTAATTGATCAAATGAGCTACAATATCATACAGAGAATACCATTTTTTAATATTGAATCAAAATCATTACAACAAAATTACAAACTTTGAACTAAAAAATTGGAAGAAAAAAATCTAAATTAAGAATTCTAAATTACGTTAAAAATATTAAATTGAAAATTTTATTGAATGAATTCCAAGTTTTTCATTTGAGTTTTCAAGTGTGTGGATTTAAGATAAGATTTAAAATTATTCAATTAAATTTTTATGTTTATCATATTTAATACGATAAAAACTTGTAAAGAAAATTAAGGAAAGGTAAAAGAGAAATTTATCCAAGCATATTTTCATAGAAAAATTTTGTAAAAAAAAGTACTGCCTACTGATGAAAATTTAAGGAACAAAAAGTTAACGTCTCTTGACACCAAAACTCTTATTCACCGCTCATGATAAATGATACCTACTTTGATAAATATTACTAAGCCCACTTCGTTACAAGTTTTAAGTGTGAAAACTTATGTAATAACCATGTACTTGAATTTCTTTTTTATGATCTATTAGTTTGTAATATTTGTCTTAACAAAATGTATCATTTTTTACATAATTTCATAAAACAATGATTTAATAGAAATTAAAAGGTCAGCTAAATTCAAATTAAATTTTATTTCACGAAATAATAACATTAATTTTTGTATAATCGATTTTATATTTTGAAATTAATCATGGCCAATATTTGAAACTAAGTCACCCACTCAAAAGCAAACGTTATTCACTAAACTACATATTCAAGTGTACATTATGCAAACCTACAAATATTATTTGTTATCAATTTCACTTTGTATAATGTCATTTAGAATCTGTGCAATTTGAATTTTGAAGTTCGTTGTAGGATTTTAATTGCACAAATCATTAATTAAAATTAATGAAATAAGAGCAATTGAAAGATTAACTGACATTTTAATTTATATAATATCATTCATATTTTTTTTCATAAGCAATCTGAATTAAATATGAGTAAAAGTTTGCTCCAAATATATTATAAATAAAAATATCATTCTACTGAATTTCTAATATATATTATTTAAATATCTATAGCCATTACATGCATACTTAGAGCACTTATCAATAACTTTTTATCAAGCTTTCAATAAAATAGAATTTTAAAATTTGTTTTTAAACATTGATAATTTATTTCCATCTAGAATTCATCGAGTATTTTATTCGACGATGATACATTTTAGATTAAATTTTTAATAAGTCAGCTACGTGAATAACTGTGACTACATTTAACGTGATCAAAACCATGTATGTCAAGTTTTATAGAATTAAAAAAAATCTTTTATGAAAAATGTTAATCTCCTAGACATTTTTTTGTCATTTTGGTACTTAACTCTGTACCTTTAACATGGTACCTGAAAAATATGTCAAAGCCACTAAATTCTATATTTCAACAGATTTAATAAAATGTGATTAATATTTGTGATTTCGATAACAAAGAAATTGTTTATGTGCAGAATTTCTATTTATTTGCGATTACTGTAATTGCGATAGAGTGTGAACCACGTATGTTTGCACTGATAGCAATTTGATTCAAATATCTTCGTGGAGTGAAACTTGTAAAAATATGCCACTGCGCACCCTCACTTTCAACCCTCGATTATTACTATTATTATTATTATTATTATTATTATTGTGCCAATCATGCGAGCATTGATCCAAAATTCGTTGTGTATCAAATAGGCTACATTAAATTGCACAAAAAAGGGCGACACAAAGCTCCATTAATCAATTAGTCTAACGCCGTTGGGTGTCAATAACCTATATTTTCAATTTCTGAAAAAAATCCCATCAATCGTCAGCGTAGTCCGCTTTTGTTCGTTAAAAGTTTGTTCATATGTGCTTCAATTTATACTGTAATGAAAAATATTTTTAAATTTACTAACATGCACTCTATAAATATTCAAATCAAATTTTTTGCTTTATCGAATATCAACGATTAATTTGATTTTCTACAAACTTATATAAAAGTTAATATTAATATATGTTGTAATACTATATATTACAAAGTGTATTCAAAAAATTAATTCTTCAAAGTTGAAGAATTTAATAATATGGACTTAAGTACTGAGTTTATAAGAAAAACTTTTAATTAAAATGCATAATGTTTTTATCTGCTGAAATATTTTGCGAGTAAGATTTGCATGGAAATTGACTAAAATTAATATATATCATAACAAAAAAATGTTTGTATAATAATTCAATAAGGAGAAAAAAAGAACAATTCAATTTAACGTGAAAATATAAAGAATAATTAATTTTTAAGAATTAAACGTTTTTTTTGTTATTAATATCAGTTTTGATAATCATCTTATCAATTGAAGTATTTTATACTAAATTCTTAGACTTTTTATAAAACAAAATTATCTTTAAATTATTTGTCCGTTATTATTTTTTCTTGTTTTACAAAAGAAAAAATAAAGCCTATATCGATTATTTTCTCTTATTCGACGAGAAACAATAAAATCATTTCTTTTTGAAATGTATTATGAATTCGTCAGGACAAAATCGTATTAGATCTGAAACTCAATTGATTCGTTTAACTTTTTGTAATTAAAATAACTTTTGCAAAATACTTTTTTATTTTTGCTATACACTACCGGTCATTAAACCTTTATCTCCCGAGTCAACATCCAGTTACTGACATTATTTAATTATAACTTAGTTATTTTCAAAGATAATAACAAAATAAGCCATCTATATCTTGAAAGTTATATTTATGAATAACATTTTTATTCTGGAAGAAAAAAGTATTCTATTGTGGCTTTTTTCATCAGGAAATTTTGTTTTTATCTACATTGAAAAGTCTAATTAAAACTTGATATTGAATAATCTATAAAAAGAATTTTGTGCATGTGTAAAGGTTATCTTACTTTATTTTGAAAAACTGTAAATAATTGTTTTTTTCATCGAAAATTTCAGTTTATCAAATCGTAACTAAATTGAAAGCATTTTTTATTTGTTTTTTAAAAAGTCATTAAAGTGGATTTAACTTGTAACCCTATATTTCATATTTGGATTGTGTTCCCAAAATTAAAAATATGCATAAAACTCTCTAAATGTTACATTTTTAGAAGGAATATGGAAACATATTTTTTCAGTGGTATAGAGTAGAAATATACGAAACTTACATTTACTTATCCAGGTTACATTATTTTAAACAATTATACTTTTCTACAAAATGTAAATTTAAGTTCTTTTGTTTATAAAAGTATTTTATGATAATTAAAACGGCATACTTTAGTAATAGTTTGTTTAAAATTAAGTAACATTTGACTTTCTAACTTGTTAATTTTTCACTTAGTGTATTTGGATTTAAAAACAATAATAATTTGTATAGGTCAGTAAATCCTAAAAAAATTGTATAAATAAATTACCAAGTTTTATTGTTAGGTTTACATTTACATATTTTACATACTTATTAGGTTATGTTTGCTGTTTATAAACAAAATAAAAAAGGTACATATGCTATCTGAAAGCTTAGACCTTAAGTAATAGTATACCTAAAGTAATGATATTTATAAAATTATATTTACAAAACCCCAAATTAAATTTTATTCAAAAAGATTCGAGTTAGTTGATCAGTTACGACTGCAATAAAATATTCTCAATTCCTTTGAAATTTTGCATTTGAGCAAGATTTTTGTATTAATATTTTTAATGACGTCAATAGTAAGTTAATATCAAAGCTGAGCGAAAACTGAACACTTTGCCATAGCTAGCTCTTTTTTTTCTCCAAAAAGTGCAGTTAGCAGATTTTGCATTTGGGCTCACTCAAAAGATATATTTATGGTTTTTTTATGTCGTTTATAAATAGCGTATGACTTGGAGAATATCCTAAATATAGAATTTTCAGAGATTTCATAATAAGCCTATTTCACTCGAGACAGATGTGTCCATTCTAAGCCATTACACAGAAGAATGAACAAAAAATGTTCTTTTTAAGGAGACACCCTACTGAAAATATATCCATAGTCAACATTTTGCAGAATTCAAACTCTTTAACAAGTCTAAAGTGAAGTTCCAAATTTTGCACTTAAAAATTAGAATTGGCGTACACAAGTAAAAAAGAAAGGAAAGCAGATGTGAACACTGGACCCAGTACGTGCACTAAAATGGTACGTGGTCGGTAATACCAGCACTTGACGCTTTAGCCAAAAATTATTGTATGCCTTCGTTCATCTGTGGCCATCTAGCAAGCAAACAATACTTGTATTTTCATGCCTCGCCAGTCTCTGAAGATATTAAATAATAAAACATTTCACGATTTAATAAATCATTGCAAAGTAATATAAAGGAGCCTTGACATAACATCGGCACAAAAAATTGAAACGAGACGGAGAATAATAAAAACAAGGACGGGCATAACCTCGCATTTGACATTTGACACTCTGACGTCTGTCTAAGGAAATGTGACAAATTGTCATAGTGGAGACTCACCGTGGATTCTGTCTTTGTTCGCTCGTTGCTTTATATCCCTTGGTTTGGGCGCAACAGGGACAGGACTTGAGGTTAAGAGGACGCTAATTCGCACTGGTCGATTAACATTCGGTGCTCGAAAACGGCCTCGGCCCCGGATTTTTAGAGTTCGTCTCCTGCCGCGAGAGTGCGGCGGACACCCGAAAGAAGTTCCCGGTGCCGCGACACACGGTCTTTTTGGTCTTAAAAGAGAGAGAAGGAGAAGGATATGAAAAATTAAGGCAACGCGTCGTCTTCTCGAACCAACTCTCTCCCATCGACTGACGAAGAAATCATCAGTATGCTCAACTTCGGCTGCGCTTCGGACTTTGTCGCAATCACTTCGGACGACGAACGCCCGAGTACGCTCAAAACCCACACACAAGCACCGGCTAACCACGCCAGGGACGTATCCAACTGGGTTCTGCAATAACATTTGCAGTGAACCAGAGAGTGGCAACGTAGAGTAATTTTTTGCTGCAATGTTGCAGTGACTTTGAAACATGTAGAATTTTCAAATGTGAACATTTTTGGAGATTTCTTAGATATGGTCTTTTGTGATAACTTTTTAAAAACAAGATATAAATTTATGGGTTCGATTTACTGTATTATTTTCATACGAAGAATCGCGATATTTTGATAAGACGATAAAACAAATAACATTAAGTAATTGAAAGCAATTCGTCTGGTGTAAAACAAATTAACTTTTTCGCTTTGTAAAGACAGTTCGTGTCATTATCTAATTTCCGATATCTTGCGATTTATCACTTTTAAAGAAATCAATAGAATTTATTTTCTCTTGTTTCTTTTCCAATTTGTACTGTGAAATAAAACTTAGCGATCGTTTCAGCAGAATAGAGGTATAGTGTTCGGGAATATAGGCTAGTTGAAATGAAGTTTAATATACAATTAATTTAGTTCTGGTATGATTTATTAGTAGGCTGCACCGCTTATTTTTAGACTTGGTGAAGTAATAACATTTTTCATTAGTTTTTGAAAATTTACAGCTAAGTTTTTATTACATAAGGTGCACCTAGTTATTTTTGTTTCACCCTTTATACTCTCCTTGTCGCATATTTACATACGAAATTTGCTCTAGATTTTCTTTCTAAAGTGAGCCTTTTATTTATTTATTCCATATTTATACATTTTATGAAATAGAAGTATTTTAGACTGAATTTTTTGTAACAGAATCATACATATTATTATTAAGTGATTATTATTATCTTCTAACTGAAGTTTTACCGAGATTTTATATATTGAAGTTCTTAATCCTTTCTTTTAATTCATAGATTTGGATTTTAAGACCCAATTTTCTCTTTTATTTAAAAAACAATTCTTTTTTATCAAATTATAGCAGTCGAATAATTGATTACAAAAGTTTCATTATAAAAAATTATACTTGTAAAAATATCGTGATTCGTGTAAGCGCCGCTCATAGAGAATTCGCCATTGTTTTTACATTTTTAACAAATGGTTTTACCTTTTTTTGACAAACTTTGTTCGTCATCATATATATTATTATTTTTACCAATTCAAAGCTTTAGTTCATTTATAGCCAATACTTATACTATCTTATACTTATAATTATTGCAATGTAATATATAGACCCCTTTTAAATCTGTCCGAGCGTAGAATCCAAATGGTCCAGAACTGATGATTTTCGTTTCTTGACTGCAAGTTCGTCGGTTCTGTGATAAATAAGTCTGAATGGTTGAATATGCATCAAAGGTGGTTATGTCACTTCATAAATGTTACAAGAAATCATTTGTGATAAACCATATCAAACTTACGTAAATTTATAAAATTGTGAAATTCTGATTATTTAAGACACTCCTTTGCCACATGTTCTTCACAATTGTTAACAATTCCGCGACATACAAAATCTAAATACTAATCTTCGTTCTCATATCTTTGTCCATTTTTTTCAATAGTTTAAGCCCGGCTTTGAGACAGTCGTCCAATCCCTCTAATGCTATTTTAGGAAATTTTCAGAAAAATTTATAAGAGTAATTCTACAGTTCATTGGATTTTATCCGTAAAAAAAAATCGAAACATTTATGACTGAAGGCACATATTTGGGAGCATTTATTTCTTGTTTCTTTTTGCGCTCTGGAATACACAAAAAATAGTGATCCCTTTCAAAATGTTAAGGGTTAAACCTTCAAATATGCTATTTTAAACAATTTCGCAGACAATTAAATAGTCATGGTAAAAATGATCGAAAATTTTAAACTTGAAGCACATCTTGAAGACTATTTTTTTCTTGTTCCTTGGACTTTTAAATGCATGACAAAAATTGGGCCCAATGAAAATTTAAATGAAAACACTCGAAAACAATGCAATTGATCAACCCTTTCAGTTATACATTTATTTAATTGTTCAATTAAAATAATGCGCTTTTACATTTTTGCTCTGCCATATTGGTTTCGCCATTTTGAAATTTGACATTTTTACTCAAGATTCGTATTCAGTGACCTTAAAAACCCCTGAGCGCCAACTTTTATTGCAATTATTGCAATTTTTAACTAGGAAAAATCAGTCAATACCAAGTGGGACCTTTTTGGTCCCATCATGACTGAAAGGGTTAAAATATTTTTTAAGAGATTTTACGGTACTTTACTATCTGTAGTTTATAAAACAATATAATTTATGTTTTGAGGACATAGTCTATGTTTTTTGACATTGGGAGAAATTCTGCATTTGGAGATTCCAGAGCTCCGACAAGCTATTTTATTTAATCCAACAACAAAATTTATAAGCAATAAAACAAAAATTAACAAATGAAAACGCAAATGTACAAACAATCACATTTAAGGAAAAAATTATTCGTGCACGAAAAGATAGTATCAACAACAAAATAATTTGACAGCTAGTAATCAGTGTGAAGTTAGCTTTCTTGAAAGTGCCTTTCGGGAAATTTGTCCCCGACCTGCATATATGGCGACACATCCTTTTTTAAGGTCTATCTCATGCAAAAATTATTCATTTCAAATTCCTCGGACTTAGAAGATTTTATTATTATTTTAAAAACCATTCCTCGTAATAAGAATTAACACATAATTTCCAAAACATAAGAATAATTAAATAAATGATAAATAAAAATAAAAACTCGGTTAACATGATGATACCGAGAAAAAGAAAAGATAGAAGATTTGTGAACGCATGAAAAGTATTAATTAATTAAAAAATATAAACCAACAAAAATATTCAGCATTATTAGCAACTATTTTTGTGTTAAAGTTATAATAGTTATAATGAAATTATTATTTAAAATTATATTTTTTTAATTAATTACTTGAGAACGTGATAGTAATTAATTAGCAATCAATTATTTAAGCCTTTTTACAGCTAATAGAATTGAAATAACATAGGGTTCTGCTAGCTTGACATCAAGCCAGCAAAATCTTGGTTTTTTTTGTTTTTTGTTTAAATAAAATTAGCAATTAATTATTAATGTTGGCAATTAATTAGCAAATAATTAGCAAGACATTTTAAGCTAGGTTTAAGCCAATTCTACTTCATTGACTCTGTTAGCATGACGGAGCTAGGTTCCAGTTTTGTTTACCCGTTAACCTGAATAACTTGTACAAACATTTTTGAAAATTAACCTGAAAAGTTATTCAGACTAACGAGTAAATGAAATACATTTTCAAAACGCAAAAATGTTCTCTAAGTGACAAAGAACACCGACTATCTCCTTAAAATGTAAATTAAATTGTATGTCGGTAATGTCGGTATTTAACCTCCCTCTTGCAAATTAAATAATTTTGAAGATAACTAAGTTATTCTTAATGAATTTCCTACAGTCAAATTTTTTGTGCTCAAATTAGGGCTAAGATAAGGTTGAAAACAAACGTTGTATTGACATTTTTTTCCAATGCTGTTTCTTTTCGAGTCAACTATGATTCGATAATTTACCAATATTAATAAAAATATTATTGATGCTGGTCTTAAATAATATAATTTTACTTCACGTTGTATCGACATTGAGACCACTATCTTTTTCTGTATCGCCGTAGAAAATTTTATCTGTTGTTTATTACCGACACGCAGTTAAAACAGGAATCTGCATTATCTACTAAGCAATTTTTGTCTGCTGACGACGGACATAGACCCGCAATGTAGAAATCTGTATTACTGACCGGCCATTTTGCGCCGATTATCGACGTGCCGGTAGAAAAAGGATTAATACATTATCAAAATTTCAGCAATCGATGCAAAAAATGACCGGTCGGTAATGTAGATTTCTGCTATTATCGACGTGTTGGTAATGAGTGTAAAAACGAAATATACCATCGGTCGGCAATGCAGATTCCTTTTACCGCCAGCAACTGTCGCCTGCCGACGATTAATGTCACTTTGGAATTTGCATCATCGATGTTTCGAAAATGTTTGTCTACTGACCACTGACTTAGGTCGGTAATGTGGAATTCTGTATTACCGGCCGGTCATTTTTCGCTGGTTACTAACGTGTTAGTAAAGAAAGATTTTAAATTATCGAAGTGTCAGTGATCGATGCCAACAAAAATAGCCGGTTGGTAATGTAGAT
The DNA here is from genome assembly GCA_022817325.1 of Idris sp. 1 HC-2018. NCBI lineage: Eukaryota > Metazoa > Arthropoda > Insecta > Hymenoptera > Scelionidae > Idris > Idris sp. 1 HC-2018. The sequence continues at coordinate 11,548 of JABFPM010001092.1, read as the reverse complement.
TTCTGCTTTTATCGACATGTTGGTAATTGATGAAAAAGAAAGTTAGCCTTGGTTGGCAATACAGATTCCTTTTTTAACGCGAACAACTGTCGGCTGCCTACAATTAATATGACTTTAGAATCTGCATTAACGATGTTTCGGGAATTTGTGTGTAGAAATGATTACTGTTATATCATTAATATAGAAATCTGCAATGCCGACCAGCCATTTTTGTGTAGCGACAATTACCGACATAGTCAGGAATCTGCATTAACGTGATTTCAGTAAAACTTGAATCTGCATTATCGACAAAACAAGATATTCAATTTTAAACAATTTGTTATTTAAACAAAATAGTAATAGTTCTTTTAATTTTTACCACATATTTGGATGGTATTAGACTTCATACAACATCTGTACATGTTTTTACCCTTCTAAATATAAAATATCATGAAATAAAAATTTAAACAATTCACAATAGAACATCTTATTTGTGCATGATAGGCTTTCGAGGAGGTACGCACTGCTCGGGCATTCTAGAGTTAACGTTGTCACAACTATCTCGTCGGTAAAAAGTCGGCAGATCTTGCTTGAAGACTCAATTCTATTTCAATTTAAGAGAATTAAAAGGATGAAAAAGTGTTTTTCCCCAGATTTAGGGATTTTTTGAATTACTTGATAATTCAATTCTGAAGTTATTCTATTTTTTTGTCACTGGGAGAACATTTATGCATTTTGAGAATCGAATTTTGTTTACTTCGTCATCTGAATAATTAGAGCAAAATTTTGTAACAGTTATCAGCAAGTAGCTCTTCAAAACATGAAGTAAATTCGAATATTAATTTTATTTAACACATCTGTAATGTCGGTAAAAAACGACTTGTCCATCCTTTTAAATTCAAACAAATTTTCATATAGATTTTCCCTATAGCACCTAAAAGTTTTTAATACACAGATAAAAATAAATGTTTTGATTGAACTATATGAATTATTTTTATAAAAAAAACTTAATAAAATAATCTTAACATTTTATAATATTCGATATAAAGTTTTGTATTCCTCTTCATTTTTTTATCAAAGCCTTTTTGCTGGACGTGCAGCAGAAGAAAAAAAATTTAACTGCTGTTTATTAGAGTTATATTATATACAATAAGTTTACATAAATTTTAACACGTTTTTGGATAGAATGACCAATTTCCACAACTCCAGTAATTAATGGATTAATTTAAGATCTCTACCAAGTCAAAAATATATATATAATTTGGAAAATGAAAATTTATTTACCCACTAGAAAAAAATTAGATCCCAACTTTTTCATGTAAATGAGAAAATTTTCAAGTTTCAAAAACAGCTATATCTGTTGATTTAATTTCAAAAACTACTCATTTCTCTATCTCACTTATTTCAACATAATCTTAGATGGCTTCAGTATCTAAAAAATAAGTTATTATGATTTTCAACTCTCTCTGCTACCAAATATTATTGACCAGTATAACAATGACTTAAGAGTAAATCAAAAAATAAACATGTTTCCTCCTCCTGAGGCAAAATGTTTTTAAGTTTTTTTTTTATTCTCAATAAAAAATACTTAAAGCTTAGAAATGTTTAAATAATTCAAATTTAACTCTTTTGGTGCATAATATACTATTTTTTATTTTACATACAATACATTTATTCAAATTTGAAAACCTTTTTCTAGTTAAAATACTTATTTTATCACTGAAAAAGATTATACCTAATCGGAGAGATTTTGGAAAAACTGTTTACCTAAGACAACCATAGCCCAAGAAAGTAATCGAATAGTGCTATCTGAGTGTAAGCAAAGAATTTTGGTGAGCCATTTAGTGTGGCTATTTTTGAATTCTAAAGAAATAAAATTTTAAAAACCAGTCGCCAGTGATTTAGAATTTAAAATCCGTTACTGGCAAAAGCATTGGGCTATAGAGTGGAGCATAGGTATATTTCCCTCTGTCTGTTTCCACACACATGCGCAAACTGCCGTTTAAAGCGATACTTGCTGCAACCTAAGAAGACCATTGAAATACACGCAAACGGAAACCGCCAGTATTCTTCGATTTTCTTTCAGAACATGTGCTAGCTATTCCCGTTGGATCTTCTTCAAAAGGCCAGAGCAAATCTGTGGCTTACGGGAAAAACCAGATAATTCACTTTTTTTTTGAAAATGAGTTTTTGGCACTGTAAAATATGTTACTTTTATTGTATCAGAACAAAATTTAAAAATAATGATATTTCATGAGTTTTTTTACAAAAGACATAATCAGATAACTCACAGGTTCCCGGAAAAACCATCAGGTAACTCAATGATTTTTTCATTTATTATGTTTCTTTTTTTTAAATTAGCATAAAATTAACAATATTTAAGCTGAAAAATTAATATAAAATAGTAAATAATAGTCTTAGAAATTAAATTATTTATTACAGAAATAATTATTTTATTACTTACTTTTATTTCAGCAGCTAAAAACAAATTTAGTACACAATTTTATAGTACATAAATTTTGCCGCTTTCGTTATTGATATGTAGTTTGTAATTAAAATACTGCATATGTTATGCTTAAAATACTATATAAAACGTTGTTTCACATTTCAAAATGACAAATAAACGATATGAAATCCATAAAGATCGTCAAAACAACAAATTGAGTGCAAAACTTTTAGAGGACAAACTGAATCCAAATAACAAAAATCAAAATAATGTTAGCGCCATCTGTATATTTCTTTTTCTACCAAGTAGTATGCACGGTAATTGCTCAGTGTCACTTTGATTAAAAAAGTACGAAAATGTACATTTGTTTGATTAAAAAATACAAAAATCATTGGTTTTAAAAAAAAATCAGGTAATTCACTATTTGTTTATTTATAAAGTGACACAAGTGATAAATTTTATGTTTTATAAACTGTCATGACGGGTATTTTAGGTGTGAACAACGATCAACAATAATATCAGCAATATCTTTTTGTTTTATTGAATTATCAACAATTGAAAGTTACAAACTTCAATCGCATTTTTCTCTAATTTCTTAAGAATTGAGTTACCTGGTTTTTCCCGTAAGCCACAGAAATTACATGCCCTCTTTTTTTTTTATACAATTTACTCTACGTTTTTATGATTGAGTAATTTCACGCCTACTCAGCACAGCGGCCAAAATGATTTTAAAATTAAACAACTTTTTTCAACTTACTGCATTTAAATAACTTGAAATCAACACTGGAGCCTAAAAGTTTTAATGTACTGAAATTGAAATGAGTAATTTTTAGTGGTTTAAGGCGCTCTTTATGTTTTTTGTGATGCAAAATTTTTTGTCGGATTCAGAGAAATGTTTTTGGCGATGTTTCTTTTTTTATTGTAAATTTTACTGCAGGAACCAAATTTCGTACTTCGAAATAGTTGATTGTGATATCCCATCAAGCAAAAAATGTTTGTAAAAGAAGTTATTTATAGTTAAACAATAAAATTCCACAATAAAAAAAAGGGAGGTTTTTCTTTTATTCCCAAAGGCTAAACAAAATGACAAATTTGTAACAAACAAAAATTTTAAATTAGTTGCTAGTTGATAGAACGCTTCGTCCACAATAGAACTAACTTTCCTCTGTCAATTTTTTATACACATATAAAGAATTTTCTTAATTCACCGTTGCAAAAATGAAAAATCTGCAGAAAAGTTTTAGTTCTATAGTTGATAAATTCTTTCAACTAAACTCATTTAAAAGTTGAAGGCCATAATGAAAAATTTTGTGTAAATCTTAAACAAAATTTAAACATAATTAATTGCAAATAAAAAGCAACCCATATTTCACTTGGTACATTAATTTTCACCAATAAATGGAACCTACGTATGTCTGAAGAATAAATGTTTAAATTATTGAAATAAAAATATAAATTAACAAAATTCGGATGATTACAATGATGTCATACATCATTTATTACACAAAAGTGTTAAATAAAAACGGCACATGTTCAGAGTACCAAACAACATATTTATTAACAGAGAACGACTATAATCTTTTAAATTACATAAATGAATCATTTAAGTATAGTGCTTAACTTTTACTTTTATTAGAGAATTGCTCTCTTAGCATCAAATTATTTGCTTACATGGCTAATTGCTTCGTTATTCTCGCATTAATCGACGTTCTTGTCAGATATAATCGCATAGTCAGACGAATGCGAGACATTCTTATTTACACAACAAGAGTTTAGTGCAATGAGTTAACGCTTACATTTAAGCGATTATTAGGTAAACGTTACTACTATTATGTTAACCCATTATTACAGTAACGTATTTTTAAATTAGGAATTGGGTTACATTGAGCTACTTCTTACTTCAAAAATGATCAACAGTTGAAGATTATATTGTAAAATCAATTGGATCAGTCATATTGATACAGTTAAACTGGTTACAGTTTGAAATTGAAGCACCCATAGAAAGTGCAACATTATTGTTCTCTTTATCTTTGTAGTGAGAATTGGCGATAAAAACGACATACATCGCGTGCTTTTGTCTATTAACTTGCCGAGTTAATTAACGATTTCACAAGATACTCCATATGATACTATTTTCACTTCTCTCTTCTCAATGTAACTTGCAAATATTTTAGATGTAGCCTAGAAACGCTTCAAGATGCGCATTGACATGCAGAATCGTCTGTCATTGAAGTCGTTACTCCACAACTGCCGATCAGACTCGTGTAATGAGTCTCCAATTCAGAGTTGAAATTCTCTTTTCAACAGTCACGAAATGGGTCGACTCTTCAGAGCCCCTTTCAGTGCAACCTCCTTTTTAGTTCCACGTTTTTTCCCTTCCTTTGATTGTATTTTACTCAACATTCGCGAAATTCACGCTTCGTTGATGCTCGATTTTCCTTTACAAGGCGTCAAGAAGAAAATTTCAATTCTCATTCGTTTGTTTTTCTTATCCTCGATGGCGTATCTGCGTGTATTTTAATTATAATTATACAAGCAGACAAAAGTTGGTGAATCAAAAAGTCCTTTTTGTCGTGCAAAATATTGGACTGCAAGTGAATAAGGATAAAATAAATTGTAAATTTAATTTGTTTAACAAAATCAGAAGACAAATTGAAATGTTTAATGTTGATGGTGTGTATAAATGTCTTTGTTTTTAACATTTTTTATTTTAAAGTAAAATTCACATGAAACAAATTAATTTGACATAACTAATATTTAGTCAAGTACATTTATATCAAATAAAATTAAAAATTTTAAATACCTGAGTTTATATAATTTAAAATGTTTAACTTCAATTTAGAATTGTTATACAACGTAAATTGAAGTAAAAACATGTATAACAACTATCGCAATAATAAATATATATTTGGTTAATAACACATGTAGATTCAAAATGTACATAAATATAAATAATTTTGCTGGCGTATAATCTTACTTCGTTAGAATTCCACAAAATACTCAAACAATTAACTGAACAAATGTACATCTTAATCCATCGTGGAAGTTATATTAAAAATGCACAATTTGATAATTTAACAAGATGTAATTCCAAAAAAACTAACCGAGATTTTTGAAAAAGGAATAAAAAATTCCGAAAAGTAAAATATTAATTCACATCTTTATTTTGGCTAAAATTAATTAATAAACAATAAATTGAGAGGATTACCACAAAATTTACACCTCTACATCTATAAAAATGCTGTTAAAACATGTTTATACACAAATAAACAATAATTGAACTATTGCTGTAAATTATTTGAATGCGAGCTGAATGTGTCATTGCGGGCATCGCGACACGAGAACTGGGCATTCACCCCGGATTGCAAAAGTCTGATCTGCGTCTTAGAATAACTATACATACCCACTATTTAAATTGACCAAGTACCCATGTTCTATAAAGGTAGATGTGCGCGAGGAAGAATTAAAGCTCGAAGAAGAATTTATGATTCAACAGATCAATATTACGCTGTTTTAATCATAAAGTGCAACGATTTTACATATATGTATTAACAATGTGCATCAACTTTAAAACATTGTGTTAATTTAATAAAATCTGCATTCATGTGAGAGCTGTTACGTTAACGCAGCGTTATTCCTTTTTGGCTGAAAATAGTTACAAATAAAGTGAAGTATATCGTTTCATACTCTGCATCGAAATAAAGCAATATTTTTTTTGCAGCTGCGCATCGAGTTTATCGATTTACGATCCACGTCAATGTTATTGCAAGAAGCTCTAATGCAAGCTCCAGCTTTGGACGCTCATATCAAATTCCTGGCATATTAAAACCCTCCTCGCAACTTGATATATATATGTAGATAAATCATTACCGCCGTTTTGCTAATGAGGAACAAAATATTCCTCAAAACAAAATTTACGTTTTGACTGAAAAAGATGAGGGAAACAAGATTGAGTTTTAATGTGTCGCTGTAATTACTGATGATAGATTTTGAATACTGAAATTTGATTTTTGAAATAAATTAACTAAGTGGATTATTAATACACTTTAACAAGAAAAAAGGTCAATGCAATGTTATTTTCAAGCTTTTCTGAGATCATTACAGGATTTTCCGAGGATCTTCTAAGGGTTTTTTCGCAGTAATTTTAAGGTCATTTCGAAGTTATTTTGAGAACTTATTGGTGTCATTTTCAAATTATTACAGTACCTTTTTGGAATTATTTCGAAGGTATTATAAGGTCTTTTCGGGTCATTTTGAGATTATTTTGGAATTGATCTTGTGCCATTTCAGGGTCCCTTTGAAATCATTGAGGGTTTAAGTTTAGTATATTGTTTCGACAATAATTATGACCGACATACAGATAGATAACAATATACACCCGGATGAGGTCGCAATTTTCAGCTAGATATTGTTCAATAAATTGTTCATGTTCGCATACTGTTATGTGAAAATTATGTTTCTTTGCGAATTCGCAATTTTGTTGCCTAAAAATGGCACAGTTTACTTTAAAATGCCAAAAACGCACTGTATATGCAAAAAATAACTGTACTCTATCAATAACAAAAATATCGAGTGAACCGGTGAATGGGTTAAATAGCGCAAAAATAAACGATAATAATCTAAAAATAATACCTGGTGGTCCGTTTAAGCTGAATCTTTTAGTTTTCACTAATGGCTAATAGTTTTAAGGTTCTTGACAATGAATAACAATGAATACTGATGTAAAATTTACATTTTATTAATTTAGGCGAGAACTAGTAAAAATGTTGACATGATTTGTATTATTTTAAGTCTATGATAAAAAGGAACAATATACATTTTAAAAATTAAGTTAAATGGATAGACATTTTTATTGAATTTTTGTATCAAAATTATTACAATACGCTCAATTTCATTCTAATTATTATTTTCTTTTATGATGGTACGGTTTGTAAGGATGGTCCGGCTTGTACGCTATTTCCCTACTTCCATCCAGGCTCATCACAGAACTGATCGATGCGTCATACACTTCAAGAATATGAGGTTTGAACGTGAGCTGATAACCAAATATAACACACTAAGATCTTTCATAATATAGATTTTATTGATTTTGATGTCATTAATCTTATGAAAAAAATGATATTTTAGCTTTTGTAATTAATCTGTAAAAAGACATAATTTTGCATTTATTTCCGTTTAGAAAAAAATCATAGTGACTTTATCGAAAGTTATTAATTAGTTTTGAAAGTTTTTTCCAAAATTTTTTATTATTGATTCAAAAAAATATAAAACTCACATTATTTAACTCAAAATTAGTTTTAAACAAGATTTACTTAATTAAAAATTAATAAACTCTTCAAAACTAATGACATTTAATGTTAAAAATTAACATTCAAATGTACTTTTTTGGAAGGATAATATAAATTGATTTTCTTTTTTAAAAAAATGTATACAAATTTTAAACTTTTGGAAGTATGGTTTTGTCATAAAAAATCTTAAGAACACACAAATCCCTGGTAATTAAATTAGTTTTTCCTTTATAAAAACTATATACTCTAATTTCTACTCTTCTTAAAGATTGTAAAATATAAATCTAATAAAATTTATGTAATCAATACGTATATTTTACTCATTGTATACCCAGAATCATATCATCGAATGTATTAACATTTTGAAATTAACAGTTATGTTATAAGTGTGATTGAACATTATTAAAAAATTTTTCCTTACACGTACGGTAAATATGCCTACTTTTCTCACTGAAAAAAAGTTGTTTTTTTCAACTTATCGAATTGCAAAAGTAGTAATTCGATAATCTTATTTGTTCGTTATTTTTCTATGTAAATTTCAATCTTATTGACGCAAGCTTCGAGACACACATATACCGACATAAAACTTAAAACAATTACATTCCGAATTAAATAGTTCAATAAAAGTTTGGTTCTCAGTTGTGTGTGTGTGTGTGTATGTGTGTGTATGTGTGTGTGTGCAGTTTCATCATATGAATGAAATGGAGAAAGATTTATCGGACAGATTTTTGAAATTAGCCGAAGAGGCTATGGGAAAAAGTTTACCAAAAAACTCAGCTGACAATTATATTGAAGCATATAACTATTTTAATCAATGGAGAAATGACAACCACAATTGTCAATTGCTTGTCGAAGAAATTTTCTTGAAGTATTTTGAAGATTATGAACGAGAGTGGAATCCGGGGACAAGATGATCAAAATATTCGATGTTGCGAACTGTCGTAAGTCAACGTCATAAAGGAGTTGACATTTTCAAGTACCTGAACTTCTGAATTACCTAAAGACAGATGCAAAAGGTCATAAATGCGAGCAAGCAAAAGTTTTGACAGCTGAGCAGATAAGACGATTTCTTGAACAAGCTCCAAACAATGAATATTTTTGCTCACAAAAATACTATCAATAAAATAACAATACAAAAATATTGTTATTATTTGAGTTTTTTAAATTACTATTATTACAAATAAAAATAGATACAATCTTTGCTTTATTTATTAAACAAATGAGTAAATAACGAAGTAAGATAAAAATTATTAATACTCACAAGTAAATAGCAATAAATAACAATATCAGTAATTTTTATTACAGGTTGCGAACATTTTTGGCGTCAGTGGAACTTGCCGGACTGAAGAAATGGTTAACTTGAAAGTGTCTAACGTCTTAGATTATATAAATGATGACAAACATATATGGTATATGCAGATCAACCAAAAATGAAGTTGACAGAAAACTTGTTATTCACTGTTAAAAGTTTCGCAGCACAATTAGAGTACATGTGCACGAAGTTCATTTAAGGTACAAGTGCTGTAAATTTACAGTACATTTTTATAGAAATTTAGAGTACACTTTTGAGCTCTATATTTCATATCCCAAAATTATAGTACCACGAACCATAAAATTATATACGAATCTTGTTTCGATTACAAGATGTTGGTAGCCCTGAAATGTCGAAACGTAGCAGGAAAATTATAATTAAATTATTTTGGGTCTTAACTTTATGAAGAATGTATCTAAAAAAGTATAAAATGTATTTATTAAAATCATTATACCTAAATTATAAAAAATTAAATAATTATAATGAATACATTTTTATTATTTTCTTATTACTAAATTAATAATAATAATGTTAATACCATACATTATTTATTTCAATAATACTTATATTAATTACAAAAATAAAAATTATAGTTATAATTATAGCATACTATTAACAAATTTTTATTCAAGAAATTTAATATGGCCATATAAAATAAATTGTGAAATTAAAAAAAGTTATTTGAAACAATAACTTAGTCTCGAATTGGATTATTTTTCAAAAAATAAAATAATTAAGTAAATAATTTCTTTTGAAGAAAAGGAAAGGTTATAAAAGTATTTGTTTTTAAAAATTAATAATTGTTCATTATTAGTAATAAAGAGAGAAAAAAATAATAAATATTAATTATTGTGGCGAACCATTGCTTTATTTTTGTTATTTACTACCAACAACTTTAAAAATATTACAATATATGATTTAAGAATTTACTGAATGATTGATCATGCTGTTAATCAACAAACATCTCATTTTAATTAAATTTGAATCTTCAAAAACGTATGCTACTATTTTTTAGTATTTAAATTATAATAATTAAATTAACTTAAATTCTAAAACTTTTATAAAAATTTCAGTGAATCAGTTTGCAAAATCTGCTTTTTTCCATATCAGTTCGACGTAATGACTTCTTACACTGTTGAGTTTACTGCTGCTTGGTTAATTTTTTGGAACTCCGAAAATTTGTTTACTATTTTCAGTACAGCAGGAGTGAAAATAGTTTTTTGTCGTTTTTTGGTCTTGCTTCCTTTTGTTGGATTGATAGAAAAAATTTCCCTAAAATAATAATTATGTTTTAATTAACTATTTTTAATTTAATTTTCAAAAAATATACATATTATTTTTTGTATTTCTTATTTAATTATATTTGAAAAAATACCTCTGAATAAATTCAAGTGTCTTATAAAGTTTGTCGGGGTAACTGTATCCAAACACGTAAAAGATCAAAAACAGTACAAGCGCACCTTCCAGAGCATCTTTACACAGTAAAATAAGTTTTTTCTCCACCACTACGGATATTTGAGCTTGTTCATCGAAAAACGTTTGTCCTGCAAAAATTAATAATATTATTTATACAATAATTTTCTAAAAAAATTCATGAAATGTTTTTTAAAAAATACCTTTAATAAGCATAATAGGATCGAAGCAGTCTTTTGTCAATTGTTGAATATTTTCCAAAGTTACATCAACCTGAGGAATAAATATAAATATTCAATAATATATCAAAACTTTGATAACAAAAAGAACATTTATCAACAGTTGAAATTATTTATTTTAATTGTTAAAAATAAAAAAAAAACTTGAAACAAAAATATTTATATAATTCATTATAAATATTATAGACTTTTGTTATTCGAAAAGATTAAATAGTATAATTACATTTAGAAATCTGATATTTACGTGGCAGTTATAAAGTTTCATACTTATTTCTTACATTTGATCAATTGTTAAAAACTTATTTACACAATAAAATAAAAAAAAATTTTGATAATAAATATTTAATTTGGAAATTTGATTAGTTTAATTTTTCGATAATGGGACTAGAAATGATAGCTTTTCAGATCTGCATTTCAAATAAAATAATTAAAAAATCAGTTTAAAAAAAACTTACATCAATAATTTTACAAAAAGAACTGAAGTCTTCATTAAAATATAATAAAAGTAATGGAAAAATAGCTAAAGTTTTTGCTATTTTGTTTTTCGATGACTCACACTCGGCTTTATACTGCTGTTTAATGGCAGATACATCTTCTTGTTTTTTGATTTCTCTCTCTAAACATTGACGAAGTAGTCGTGCTTTCGTATTCATGAATGAAATCCACATTTTGTCCATAGTTTTGCCTAATAAACGATTACCATGCTCAACTAAGAATTTTGGGATTTTCAAAAATGGCCATTCAATTGAAAGTAATTCCAGATCTCTGTTCGGTAAGTTAATCGAGGTACGTTGACTAAAGTAAGTAGCACCCATCAGCTCAGATACTTCAGGATTATCATGTTGCAGTGTTGAAAACAAATCCAATAATT
>JABFPM010001091.1:0-22570 GCA_022817325.1 Idris sp. 1 HC-2018 | reverse complement strand
AATAATAAAATAAAAAACTTCAAAAAATTATTTTCTATTCAAGCATTTAGTACAAATTTATTTAAAATAAAAATGGCAGAAGAAGAGGAACACGAAAAAGAGTATCGATGGGAGACCGGCTATGAGAAAACTTGGTTAGTATAGGTTATAAATGTTGTTTGTAAATCTATATGTATTATTTTTAAACCAAAACATTTGTAAATACTTTGTTAATTAATTATAATACACATATGTATTTTTTAATAATAAAAAAAAGATTAAAAATTATTTATTTATTATAATATTAGTTAAAGTCTACATCAAATTAATAAATGATTAACTTTTGACCGATTTTGTTTTAAATTGACAAAAAAAGTTAAATTTCGATTTAAAATTAAAGTTTTATAATTTACTAATTACATAACATTTCTGCACGTTTTGCATCTTTTAGAAGTATTTTACATTACATAAATAAATATAAATTTATTAGTTAGTTCAAACTTAGATAACATGATGTTCATTATAATAATAATAATACATTAATTTACAAATAAATAATTGATCATGGAACCTGTAGTATAAAAAATTACTGTAACAAAAAAGTTTAATGAAAATTTGTCTAAGAATGCTTACAATTTTTGGTTAATTTATAACAAACGTTATGAATAAGTAATAAAATTACAATTTTAGATTTGAGCTAGTTTTTTCCTTGGTTTAAAACAACTATGCTAAAATATTTTTTTGAAAATATTAATTACAAAATAACTTTCAAAAACATGTACTGTCAATGGCAAATTATCCCTTAACAAAATTCTATTAAAATAACTTATTTTAAAAGAATAAGTTGAAGTTTGATTAAAATTAATTTTATACTTTAATTTTTAGGCCTATTATTAGTTTTAATTCATTTGAGTTATTGACATATTTTTAATTAAAAGTTTATTTGATTATAATATTTACTTTGTATTTGTAGGGAAGCTATTGGAGAAGATGACAGGGGACTTGTGGAGTCATCTATTTCAGATATCATTTTCAAGGCCAAAAGAAAAAGACAATCAGAAAGAAAAGGGGGTGCTCGATTGGGGATGATGAGGCATTTTTTTATTATATTAGATTGTTCAGAAGCTATGACAAATCAAGACTTGAAACCTACCAGATTTTTATGCTCTCTAAAAGTATAATTTTTATATCTATTTAAAATTATTCGACAAAAATGAACTGTTTCTATCTGTACACATTTAACTGTGATATTTTTATTTTCCAGTTATTAGAAGATTTCATTGATGAGTTCTTTTCTGAAAACCCAATTAGTCAAATAGGAATCATAATTACCAAAAATAAAAGAGCAGAAAAAATTAGTGACTTATCTGGAAATGCAAAAAAACATATTAAAGTAAAAAGTGATTCTAAAGCAACATTTTATAGAATAAAAAAGAATGATCTAATTACAACTAACAATACATGAATTTAATTACAGGAATTACAAAATTTACAAAATACAAATTTTACCGGTGAGCCATCTTTACAAAATTCTTTAGAATTTGCATTAAAGTCACTGAAGTTATTGCCTTCTCATGCAAGTCGAGAGATTCTTGTAATAATGGGTTCTTTAACAACTTGTGATCCTGGTGACATTAATGAAACGATTCAGGTTTGTCTTTCTTAAACTAAAAATTCAATAAGTATTTAGTTTTACCAATAATTGCTTAACTTTTCATCTAAATTATATAAACTCGATATAGATAATATCAAAATAAAAAAAAAAGACTATAAACAATCTCAATAATACAAAAGAATTTTTTTTTTATATTATAGAGTATGAAAAACGAAGGAGTAAGGTGTAGTGTAATTGGTTTGGCTGCAGAGTTACATGTCTGCAAACGCATGGCCACATCCACTGGAGGTGAAATCAATATTGTCCTTGATGACAAACATTATAAAGAAACTTTAAATGCATATATAGATCCACCACCGGCTGCCACAAGATTAGATGCAGCACTGGTTAAAATGGGATTTCCTCATCATGCTTTGCATTCCACAACCAGCGATACTACTATTGCTGTTTGCATGTGGTACTAATTGTTAATAAACAATTTAAAAACTAACAGTATTTAGTGAAGAGTTTTATTAATAAAATTTGTAATTGTTTTAGTCATGCTGACAGCTCTGATGAATCAATTAAACTGACAAATAATGGATATCTTTGTCCACAATGTTTCAGTAAACATTGTGAGCTTCCTGTTGAATGTAGAGTTTGTGGATTAACTCTTGTTTCAGCCCCACACTTAGCTCGATCTTATCACTATTTGTTCCCCATTAAACAGTTTAGAGAAGAACCTGTTGAATCTATTTCTGTACCAAATTGTTACAGTTGTCAAAAGATTTTTAATGAAGAAACGAAGAAGGTGAAGTTAAAAAAAATTAATTACAGTTTTAAGCGATTTTAAAAAAATGTTTTTAAAAAATTCCTCTTGCCGCCACAGTTCAAACTCCTATTGATTATTTAAAATACTATCTATTATTGTAACCAGTTTAATTAAATCAATTTTCTCATTAAACAGATGAAAAAATTAAACTAAGATTTCATATCAATGCTTTTTGTAATTGTTACGAAATTATAATTTGATGTTGCATTCATCGGAAGATAAACTTTGATATGAAAAGTTTAGTTTCATTTTTTCATTTGCTTAATGAGAAAAGTGTCAATAGTTAATTCGATTAAAACTAGCTGATAAATTTGATTAATAAATTATATAATTAGACTGCGGAAGTTAATACAATTTTAAAGCCAATTATGTGCTCAGTAATCTGCTTAATTTCAAGTTTTTTTAGTTTAAATTATTAATATTTAATAGATAAATTTATAGATTTTTAACAGTTGAAGTCTAATTATAATGAATTGAATAGCAAGTGTTAACTAATTTCGATTTATTTGATTTTTTCAGGTGTACATTTGTTCCCAGTGTAACCAAGTCTTTTGTGTGGACTGTGACATATTTCTTCATGAATCCTTGCATACGTGTCCTGGTTGTGCTACGAATCCAAATTCATATGATAACTCAAACAATTATTAAATTTAATTTTATTTATGTACTAAAATCACGAATTTTAATATGGAAAAAAGAGATACAAAATAGAGTCAAAATGATATTAAAAATTGTTTATTACAAATTTTAATTGTCTTATATTTTATCATTTTAATACACAGAAATGCAATCTATTTTGATATTTAAATAGTGATAATTTTTAGCTAATATTTATTTTTGTTATGATAATATTATATTAACCCATTTTTTAGACTTTTAGTAGATTAAAAATAAATGTATTTGGGATATTTTACAGCCCTTTTTATTCAAACTGAGTCTTAAAAATTTGCTAAAATTGAAATGACACTAATTCATATAAATTAACTAAAAAGGTATTTTTTATCTCATCAGCTTAGAACTTTGATGTATGTGATTGTTATTTTTTCAATGCATATTTTAAAATATGTCAACATCATTATTAAAAAATGAGTTAATATAATTGTATAAAATTTTATTTTACCTGTACTAATATTTTATTTAGATATAAATTGAGAAAATAACAAGAATTCTTATTTATAGAATTATTGTAAATATAATAGTTTATCAGTGAAAGTTATTTAATTTTTCAATTTTAAATGGAAAAAATTTTGTTTAAGTACATAACTTTAAATCATTCTATTCTTTAATGTTTTTATATTTAAACATATTTCATAATATATATAATTAAATGAATAAGATCGATAAATAAATGTTTTAAAGTACAAAAATGAATTATTATTAAATTTGAATTAATTACAGTTAGAATAATTGTTTTCATTTGTATTAAGAAACAATGTTACATTTCAACAAAGTTTCTCGATAACGTTCGCTCCAATAAGCTATAAGGACATGAAAAAACAGGTGTTGAATTGTCAGTGACTTGAGTTGTATCGTAATATTGAGATCTTTTTAGTTATTCCGCGAGCTTTGTGCCGTTCAGTTCTTATGTTCTCTACATTTTGCTGTGAATTTTTTTAAATTAAAGTAAATACATTATTTTATTTTTTAAGGTAAAAAATATATTTTGTGTTATATCTGATTATTTTTAATATTATTCTTTTAGTAATAATTAAAATTTATTTGACTAAAATATAAATAACTTATAAAATAAAAAATAAATATTCTAATAACTTAAAA
This sequence comes from Idris sp. 1 HC-2018, assembly GCA_022817325.1. NCBI lineage: Eukaryota > Metazoa > Arthropoda > Insecta > Hymenoptera > Scelionidae > Idris > Idris sp. 1 HC-2018. The sequence goes on along the minus strand of JABFPM010001091.1, from coordinate 18,389 downwards.
TATGAAGAGACAAGTTAAATCAAAGTTTAATTATACAGTTTTCTGGTTTAAAAAATAAATTATTCATGAATTTCAAATGATTTTTGAATTAAAAATAGTACAGTTTTATGAACATGATTTTATAATAATATTTTCTTTGCAAAATTATGCTTATGTTAATAAAAAGTTCTCTAATGATGTATTTTATAATTCGTTTGTGCAAAGTATAAAGATTATTTTTATAAAATACAATTTAAATTTAGAATTTAGAAAATAACTTTAATGATAACGAAAGTAAGAATTAGTGAGAAAGTTTGCAATTTTTACTTAAAAACACACTCATTTTTTGAACTATTTTCATAGAATTGCTTCTGGTTCTTGCGTAACGTTTTATCTTTTTTTCTTATGTATTTTTGGTTTAAAATACTTAATTCAATCTGATCTTCATCATAAATTACTCTGTCAATAATACTTAACATTGTGCCTATAGTAAAATAAAATGCTATCATTCAAAATCTGTATAAAATTACACCAATAAATTAACACTTTATTTAAAAATCGTATACCCTATTCAGTTACACAAAAGTTAAAAAAATGTGAAAAACTGGTTACATCTTATAATACTTGCTACTATATTATGATTTGCTATTTTAATATTATTTTTTAATATTGTTATTATTTTTTTGTATTACGAATTATTTGCTAGAAATAATTTCAAAGAAAAAAGATAAAAATTGATATTTTTACATTAATGTTAAATTAAGTTAATATCTTTAATTTTGTTTGCTTAAGATAAATATGCGTTATCTATAAAAATATAAATTATAAAAGCAAGAAATTATTTTTTCATAAGACCATATTTATTTAATTATAACAATTAAGTATTGCTGCACATTTTATTATGATAAAAAAAGAGTAATTGCATTTTTTCTTCGCTTTAGGGTTTTACTCATTGTTTAGATTAAATGTTTGTTATATATTTTAAATAATTCGGTATTTTTTAATTTTTAATATAACTGACCTAAACTATTTCATGTATTTGTCAAAAACGGTTTACACATGCTCAAATGTATGTATTTTCAGTCATAACTTTGATGCAAATGTATATCAAGATTTATATTTATCTCATATTTTGATACATGACCGATTTATTGTATGTCCTTAATACTATTTTGCTATTTTGGGAATTTTATGTAAAATGCAACAAATCTTCAAATAATAATTTACAAAATTTATTAAATAATATAAATTCATTAAAATATAAGTAGTATTATCAAATATTCACAAATTATAACATTTAATATTTAATCAACATAAAGTTTTTTTCTTTTTTTAATAATTTGAAATTTATTAATTATTTTAATTGTGAGATATAAAAAGTGATGAATTACAAAAATGTACTTGATTTTTTTTTAAATTAAATACATCTTATTAATTTCTTTCTAACGTTCGAAAAATTTGACAAAAACTGCCGATAAGTTTAGTGTTAAACTTTTAATTAGTTGAATCATTATATCTTCTTTGATCAAAACTTATCTTAATCTTAAACTGATTATGATAAGTTGAATATCTTAATAAATGCAATTATAGTACAATATTGTATAGATAACAATGCTGATGTGTGCGCACACATACACTTACAAATTTGTATTAAAGTGTGTTTCTATATGGATAATAAGAAATACAAAATTATTTATTGGAATAATTATTTAGACATAATTCATGTATAACATATTAATTTGCAATTCAGATTTTATTTTATTTACTAAAAAATACAATTGCTAATAAAAATATAATGTTAAATATTTCTATAATTTTTATCATTATAATCAATTTTTGGAATTCCTACATAAATCATTATATCATAAATAGTTAGATCTATTGCAATAAAAGTTTGTAATGTTGTTCATAAATATTTATTTGTTAATTCAAATATGAATTATATCATGCTTTAATAATTCAAATAAAACAATTTGTAGAGATCGTTTTTAATTTGATTTAATTAAATGTACTTTAACAAAAATAAATTTAAAAATGATAATATTTTAATGTTTTTATGAAACATCAGCTAGTATGAAAAAATATTTTTTATTTATTAAGATTCAAAATAAAACGCAATTTTATTTTCTTACGTTATTTATTTATTAACATAAAACTTTTATGAACAAGTTTCTATTTAATTATATGCATTTACATTTTTTTAGTATATCTGTTCAAAATATTGTTTCAATCGATAATTTGTACAAGGAAAATATTTTATTACAAAATCACGTTTAAGGAAATGTTTTTAATTCGTTTTATAATTATCAAAACCAGAACAAGTGACGTTAATAATCTTAAATTTTAATTTTATCTTATCGAATATCTCAAAATTTCTTTAATATTTAATTAAACATTCAAAATTATCATTAACAAATGGAAAGTAACATTTCATTTGAAATCAAAAAAATTTAAATATTTTTTTAATTATTTTCTTAAAATTTGCAATAATTTTTTAATTAATATTTAAGTTATAAAATAAAATACATTACCAAGTAATACTGTAAAAAATAATTTAAAAAATTGAAACAATAGAATTTTTAAAGATAATTTACTAACGAAATAATCAAATTATACTTATAAATAAATTATATTTACACCAAGATTATACTTACACGTTTCATAAATGTTTTTCACCAATAATTCCAGGCTTTTTACAATATCTTTAATCATATTTCGGCATATTTTACATCGAAACATATATTTTCACACTTTATAAACAGAAATGATTCATTTGATAAATTAATACGCATTTTTTAGATAATAATATCATATCATACTCATTTATAATTTTTCAACTTTCTAATTAATTTGTGCATTCATATATTTAACATATTCATATATTAAACATGTAACATGATTTTTCATAAAATTTATAATCAACTTATCGTAATTATTTACATTTATTAAAAATTGATAATACCTCTACGTTTAGTATTAAAACGTTATTTCAATTTACTTGAAATTAAAAGTTTGCTTTTAGTTATTATCCTGTCTAAATAATGTCTTGCCATTCAAAATATTTAAAAAAAAATTGATCTGAAAAAAGAGAACAAATTACAGATGTATTTTCAACGTTTAAAGGTTTTGCACTGAATAAACATAAGTTGTCACTGTGTGTAAGTAATTGTTTTATTTGAAGTGTTTGACTGGAGTGAACGGTTGTGCGAGTTGGTTAAATGAATACTCATGCATTATTGATACCCATCACTTTTGTTCCGGCGTTTCAATAAGAGTGATTACGATTTATTTTGATGCCAGTATTAAGTTCATTAATAACTGCATATTCGATTAAAGAAACAAACTTTAATGTTCTATATTGATCAGTTGAAAAATGTGGAATCCATCAAATCAAATGATCAGAGTGATTTTTTAAAAAAACGACTGGATTATTTCTATAATTTACAGTCTTATTTGAAAAAAAATTAAAGCGAACTGAAAAAAGAAAGGGTAATTATGACTTAATTTAATGTAACATAAACATTCGTTACATCATTAAGTGAAAATTATTTTTTTAATATTAAATGCTTAACATTTCTTGAATCATTTATTTAAATTTCATTTGTAGTATATGAAATGACTTTTTTCATTTGTCATTTGCTTTCTATGGAGACAATAAGGAAAAAGGCAAAGAAACAATTAAGTGATTTGTTTAAAATAATTTTATATGATAAAAAAAGGCATGAATCGACACAGTTTTTAATTATGTATTAACATAAAAACATGCATTACGAGTTTTTACACATTGTAGTATAACGTGGAATATAAATAGTGTATTAAAGCTATTGAAACAGGCCTTCTGTACTCCATCTGGGTCACAACCTTGTTAAATGTACACGTTAAGCAATAATGCAAAGGATGAGGATTTTCAGGGACAGTTTGTCATTTTCAGGACTTATTTTCATGTATAAAATTTCTTTAACTTTCAGAAAAAAAGTCTTTTTAAATAATAAAATTTAGAAGTGCCAAGTTTGCATTAGAAATCTTTTTTCATTTAAGGTCGTTGCACTTGTTCATTTGAATAATAAAATATCTTTGATAGTTAAACAATTTTTGTACACAAAAAATTACGAGCAGTTATTATTTTAAAGACAAAAAAACACTTTTATCTAAATTATTTTGAAAATATGTTATGATTCTGTGAGAAATTTATAAGTAATAGAAAGTGCTTGTTAATAACTTATTAAGAAAGCTATTAAATGAATGCAAGTATAAATCCATCCTTGTTTGAGACATAACTTTAAGCGGATAATTGAATAACAATTATTTTCATTAAGTGTTCGTTAACCTGTCTCAAATTGCATGAAATAATCTGAAAATACATAAACTTTACTATCACATAGTAGTAAAAAAAAGATCCGTTTTATCTCATCGATATATAAGATAAACCTACTTCTTATGGCATCATTATTATGCATCTCCATTAAGATACAATATTTTTTTATTACAGTTGAATAAATAACATTGTAAAATTAATTTAACAATTTGTATTTTTGTCAAATTTATATACGATAATTTTAAAATTATTTTCATATTAAATTTCAGAGTACTATTTTTTCATTTGAAATAAAAATCTGAATATTAGCATTGAGCAATAATGCCAGGGTGTAAAGTTACATTGAAATGAATGGAAATCTTAGGATTTAAAAATATTAATAAATTATTATTAGATAAAATTCTTAGGTTTTTTATACATAATTATTTAAAAAGAATTTAGTTTTAACTAAATGAAAATTGAAATAAATAATCGGATGAGTTTGTATAAATAATTTTATTAGCAGTAATTTTTAAGGACTTAATGAAAACTTAATTTGAAGACAACATTTTTATAATAATAAATTGTTTCATTTTTTGATAAATTTGTTAAACAAAGTATAAGAGTTTTTTAGTTTCATATATGTTTTTCCATACATCTATTTACAATTGTTAAAATAAAATTTAAATTGTGATCAGTAGAGTATCTGAGTTTCAATAATAGTACTTTTCAATAAGTAGTATTATTGTATGTACAATTTTGTAATGTTGAATATAACAAGGTATTGAAGTTTGAAATTACTGTTAAAATTTCATACGGAAAAGGAAATTGAAATTAGAAATAAACCGTTAGCAAAAACTTTTTTTCTAACAGATAAAATATAATAAGGTTTTATCAAAGCTTTATATAATATGCTATATATCTGAATGTATTTATTTATTACGTTTTCCTTTCAAGAAGCAGTGTATTTTTCTTTTATTTTATTTAAGTAACAAGATTATTATCTTAGTAATTATTTTGTCCTTTCCAACGAGGAAATAAATGCCAAATAAATTATATTATAGTTATAAAAATATCTTACACTTTGAATGAAATGTTCAATTTTATCACATTACAACAGTTTATTTTCAGTTTATATAATTTGTTATCAATAATAAAAACTATTTAAATAAATGAATATATGCAGCAAATGCATTTTCATTTAACATTTATAATATACTTTCAAAAATTGTGTTTCAGATTAATTTATTATACTATTAAAAAGCGGATAACTCAAAAAAAAAAATGAAAACCTGGTGCAGAGCTTTTACTTGGAGAGCTTTGTCTCGCCGAAGAGAAGTTGAAGATGAAAAAGAAAACGAAAAGTTGGCCAGAGTGATGGGTCTTTTTGACCTGACCGCACTGGGAGTAGGTTCAACCCTTGGTTTGGGAGTTTACGTACTTGCAGGAAGTGTCGCCAAAGAGTCAGCTGGACCCGCTGTTTGCATTTCTTTTCTCATCGCAGCTATCGCCTCAGCTTTTGCAGGTACTTTTACACACATTCAAAAAAAGAAGTTAATCACAAAAATCAAATAATTGTAAAAGTGTATCTAAACTATATTTACCATTTTAGAGCAAAAAACTATCTTTTGAGTTGATAATAATGATGAAGATATAAATATCTTAGAAGAATTTCTTTCATAAAAATATATGACAGATATAATTTAATATAATACATTTTTTAATTTAATTTTTTCTAGTAATTTAAACTTAAATTTTTTATTTTTTAGGAATGTGCTATGCGGAATTCGCTTCAAGGGTACCAAAAGCTGGGTCGGCTTACGTTTACAGTTATGTAACTGTAGGCGAGTTCATTGCTTTTGTCATTGGATGGAATTTGATATTAGAATATGTTATAGGTAAAAAAGCAATTTGGATTCAATAAGTTTTACTTAAACTGCATTTTTAGAACGTTGGTTCTAAGAGTAAACTTTTATTATTGACAGTATATTCCTTTGTTTATTTATATTTTATTATTAAAACTTTGATTAAAAATATTGTTGCTTTATTCTAGGAACTGCAAGTGTAGCTCGTGGACTGAGTAGTTATATCGACAATTTAGCTAATAAAGCTATGGGGGATACTTTAAGAGAATATTTTCCTATAGATGTACCATTTTTATCAGAGTATCCTGACTTTTTTGCCTTCACTATGGTCATATTATTAACGTTACTTCTTAGTATAGGTGTTAGAGAATCTTCCATTTTAAATAATGTTTTTGTGATCATTAATTTGACCACAATTATCATTATTATTGTGGCTGGGTCCTTGAAAGGTAAAAATCTATTTTAGTTGTAAATATAATTATGTGTGGTTTGTATGAATCAGTAATCATAGTAATTTGTATGTAAATTGCTGAAAACAAATTTTATTTGAATTTTAATTAACTTTGATTTTTAAATTAACTTAATATGTTAATTAGCTATCAACTTAAAAGTTTAATTTAATTTAAAGTCGCTTGATTTAATTGGAAAGAAGTTTCAATGCAATATCTTATACTTCAGACCTTTATAATAGAGAATTTAGTATTAATAGGTACTAATTTTACAATTAAAATTATTAAGTAAAGCTAATTTATATTCGTAATTTCAACGATTTGTTTTCTTAATTTTTCTTGTTTAAAATTTCTTAAACTCTTTCGTTTCTATGTTAATTCAGTGTATTATGTTGTAATCTTAAATTACATTGTTAATTTAATTAAAGCAAAATTAATATAAATAATATAGATATTTTTCATTATTAAACGTACAGAATCGTATTTCAAGTTTGTATTCGTGCGGTTGCGAAATCATTGTTAGAGTCGCATGGTTGACTGCATTCTCATGGACATTGACTATTTTTGAATAGTTTATTTAACAATAAACTATCCCAAAATAGAAACTTAAACATTTAAATTATTTTCATTTTTTGTTTAAATCTGTACATTCTACAAACAGTTAACTTTAATAATAAATCTAACAATTTTCATTTAAGCTGATCCAAAAAATTGGTCCATTTCTCTTGAGGATATACCTGCAAACGTGACAGAATCAATAGGCAAAGGTGGCTTTCTTCCTTTTGGAATGAGCGGTGTGATGGCCGGAGCAGCTACTTGTTTTTATGGTTTTGTTGGTTTTGACACAGTTGCAACCACAGGAGAAGAAGCAAAAAACCCACAAAAAAACATTCCTTTGGCGATTGTTATTTCACTTGGCATTACTTTTGTTGCTTATTTTAGTATCTCGTCTGTTCTTACAATGATGTGGCCTTATTACAGTCAGGTAAACATCTAAATGAATGGCTTTTGGTCATCAAGTGGAAATTTTTCTTTTGAATAGTTTGCAATAATTATTTTATGATTATTATGTTATAATTAATTTTTAATTATTTAAAGGATATTAACGCGCCATTTCCATATGTTTTTGAACAACTTGGATGGACAACTATAAAACTGATTGTAAATATTGGTGCCATTTTTGCACTTTGTACTAGTCTTCTTGGAGCAATGTTTCCTTTACCTCGAATACTTTATGCCATGGGAAGTGACGGTGTTATTTTTAAAATGTTTGCTAAAGTAAATAGCAAATCTCAGACTCCAATATTAGGAACCATTACTTCTGGACTTTTAACTGGTTTGTCAATTTTGAAATTTGAAGTTGAGAATATAAAACATAAATTAGTTCTTAAAATGGATTTTAATTGCAAAATTTGACGAATCACCATGTAAATTACATATTATTTATGTTTACAGGTATAATGACTCTTATTTTTAATTTAAAACAATTGATAGACATGATGTCTATCGGGACTCTCTTAGCTTATACCATAGTTGCTGTATCAGTATTAATATTAAGGTTTGTAAAATTTTATTCAAATTTGAATACTTGTATATATTATTATATAAGAAAAAATTTAATTATCACTAATTCAAATAAATTTAGGTATCAAGAGCAAGTCATTACTTCGAAAAATGTAGAAAACTTGTCATTAAGTAATTCTAATAGACCTTGGAATATGTTTATAAAATTATTTAATATGAATAATGCAAAAGAACCTACGACATTTTCGAGTAATGTAGCCAAAGGAGGCGTTTTTATGTTCAGTAAGTTTTTTTCCTATTTCGTCATGCCATATCATTTGTTAAAAAATATAAAGAAATCAATATTATTAATATATCATTTTTTGTATTTACATAACAAGAAAATTTTACCATAATTGTAATTTGTAAAATGCTTTGCACATATTTTCCTATTTAAAGAGAATAATAAAACTGCTGTAAGAAATTAATGCAAGTGAAATGAAAAAATTTAATAATCAGGTAAGACAACTGGTATTATGAAGATAAGGGGATTCTGCACTATAAATAAATTGTCTTGAAGCATGACATATGAAACAATAAAAATGAATATTTTGATGAAATAATTTTATACTTGAAAAATACAACAAACTATATATTTGAACAATAATAGTTAATATAGGGTACATGACATTGTATTTAGTTTTTTTACTATTACATAAAATGCAAAATTTCAGTTAAATAGAAAACATATTGTTTTTCTTTATTATTATGACTAATTCACTTACATTAAATTTATTATTGTTATAGTTCAATTTAAATTAATAAAAATAAGATTTTGAACATACGGTACTGTTTAAAAATTTAGAAAACTCTCTTAACATTAAACATATTCACTCACTTCAAACTAAAATAACTTTGTCATTTCGGCTGATGAATATAAATAATTTTTGTATTTGAAAGATTGAGATTTCATCTGTCGATTCCTCTAGTTAAAAATGAAATTTGTATAACTCTAGGGGTTGTGACACCTCAAAAATACAAAATTGCACATTCTTAAGGAAAAATTTAAACAGCTAGAACGCCTTTAAAAATGATCGAAAATCCTATTCTTTTTTTTAAATTGTTTAATTTTTGACAGATTTTAAGAACATCATTATAGTTACTTTTAAAAAATGGCAAATGGTTAAACACAATCTTTTGTAAAATTCAAAAATAATGAATTTAGAGGAGGGTTAAGTAAAATGGATTAATGGGTCAGATGCTTGCAAAATCTAAAATTTCTATCATTCATTATACAAGAGTTCACAGAAAATAAGATATTATGAATTTCAACTGTTTTAGCTGCCATCACAACTCTCTAGTAAATTCAGAAATGTTGAATTTAACAAAAAATTTTGTTTATCCGCTTGTCATTTCTTTGAAAGTGATTATACAATAAACTTTATGATATATTCCTAAAATCTATCAAAAATTGAACAATTTAAAGAAAAATAATTTGATTTTTGATCATTTTCAAGGGAGTTATGACTATTTGAATTGTTTTCTCACAAATGTGCGGTTTTTTATTCTTGAGGTGTCACAACCTCTAGTAGTCATACAAATTTCATTTTTAATTTAAGGATTCAAAAGCTCAATCTTTCAAATAAAAAAATAATTTGCAATAATCTGCCGAAATGACAAAGTTATTCTAATTTGAAGTAAGTGAACATTTTTAACGTTGACAGAATTTCCCAAACTTTTGAACAGCACTGTAGATAAATGTAATTTTAATCAATGTGTAAAATATTTCAATATTTTTAAAAATAAAAATTTTTTCCAGGTATTTTGGCTTTAATTTTTGGAGCATTGGTGTCAAAAATTGATCTTTCATCTAGTGAAGTGCATATATTAGTTATTGTCTTTGTTTGCATAGTTGCCCTGATGTTACTTTTGACAACTATTGCTATAGGTCGACAGCCTACCGAAAATGTGAATTTATCTTTTAAGGTAAAACTACTCAAATACGTGGGGTATTTGTGAGATTTTCATTTGAAATATAAATTTCGCTGGAATAATTTGTTCGGATTCCATCGAAAATAAAAAGACACGTATCTTTTTATTTTGATTTTTTATGCACAATTATCGAAATATGAATTTTTGAAGTTGCGCGCTAGAGGACGATTTTTCTCTGATAGCAAGTTTTAAATGCGATTAACTCCATAACTCCCTGCATAAGGATCGCAAGATCTTGGGCAATGACCATCAATATCGGGTTTGGGAGCTAAGTTCGTGGGATTGTACGTGGTAGCTTTAGTATGAATGACTTTAAATGGATTGACGTTAAAAACTAGAGGCCCATCCGGGCCTGCCTCTAATTCAAAGTGTGAGATATCGTGCTGAAATATGTGTGATATGGAGGTGTCGTGCTTAAACGATTCATCTAGGATATCTTAATGGAGCTAATCGTGTTTAAAATTTGCTGCCAAAACTAAATCGCACTCTAGCGCGCAACTTCAAAAATTCATATCTCGATAATTTTGCATACAAAATCAAAATAAAAAAATACGTGATTCCTTATTTTCGATGTAGAATCCGAAAAAAATTATTCCAGCCAAATTTATGTTTCAAATGAAATCGCACAATAAATGCCCTCATATATAAGGTCTAATTATAAAATCATTAATCATTGCAGAAATTAATAGAAATATAATTTTCGCTTTTGTACAGGTACCTTTAGTACCAGTTATACCTTGTTTAAGTATATTTATTAATTTGTATCTGATGCTTCAATTGGATTCGTTTACATGGATTAGATTTTCTATTTGGATGTTAATTGGTAAGTAAATTTTTTATTTGAATGCAAATAGTAAATTTATATTAGATGTAATAATAGACTTGTATAACTGAAATATAATATAAATTTAGATTAATAGTATATATTTTGAAAGACGTTTGCAATACAAATTATGTAGATAAGGTTTTAATTTTATTTGGAAATATAGATTTAAAAGGCTGAAATATATGTAACCAATTCTACAGATAATTTAATTTTATCCGTAAGAAAAGTTGACAAATTTTTGGCTCAAGGCACTTCTTGGGGATAACTTTTTTCATGTTTTTTGGCCTCAGGATACACAAAAGATAGTGATACCCTTCGAAATTTCAAGAGTGACACCTTCAAAATGCTATTTTGAGTAATTTCACAGAAAATTACATAGTAACAGTATAATCGAAAATTTGAAACTTAAAGCAGCACACCTTTAAGACTATTTGTTCCGTGCTCCTTGGGCTCTCAAATACACGACAAAATTGGGCCCGATAAAAATTTAAAGGATGACACTTGAAAACATCATTTAAATACAACTTTTTATTTAGTGATTTTACTGGATTTCACTATTTTTATACCATTGCATGTTTTTCAGTGTTGTTCTTTAAATTTTCATTGGGCACTATTTGTTTTCATGTATTTGAGAGTCCAAGGAACAAGGTAAAAATAGTCTTGAAGATGTGCTTCAAATTTTAAATTTTCTATCTTTTCAACCATTACTATGTAATTTTCTCTAAAATTACTCAAAAAGCATATTTAAAGATGTCACTCTTAAAATTTTAAAGGGGACTACTTATTTTTGTGCATTTCAACGGACAAAATCAAGAAAAAAGTTATTCCCAAAAAGTGCCTTTAGCCAGAAATTTTCCAACTTTTCTTACAAATAAAATGAAATTATCTGTAGAATTGCTCATATATATTTTTTCCACATATTAAGTAAATTATGAGATTATACAAATAAATTTACTTGTTTCAGGATTTTGTATATATTTTACTTATGGAATTTGTCACAGCATACAGGGTAAAAGAGAATCAATACGTAAAGAAGAATCATTGAGAATTGAGACTCGATTTTAACTCTTGAAATTACTCAAACTTGCCATTAAGTTTTTATGCCCATAGATCTCTCTATTGTAGAAATTAATTTTTTAAAAATGTTTGAAAATATAGATTTTTTTATAAATAATTTTTGAAAGATTGCAAAAGACGAGTTTAATTAAATTAAAAAAGTCTTTTCTTTAAGTTCAAAAAAAGAAATATTTTCAAAGATTTTTTCAATAATTTGTATAAAGGTTTGCTAAAGTAATCCTATGATTTCATGAAAGAAAATTCAAATGCATTACAAATTTTTAAATTATTCTTATGCGAGGTGTCCAGCAGTCGGGAAAACTGAGAAATCCTAGAATTAGTCGGGAATCCGAAAATCACCCGGGATATCTTTATATAATTTTTTTTACACAAATTTTAACATTTACCTAATTTATTTAAAATTTAAGGATTGTGCGAGTTACTATTACTAGTGATATTAAAAATATTATACAAATATTTTTTAAAATTTTGTTTACAATTTTGTTTAAAAAAAGCTTTTTCGGCCGAGATTTTTGGTAAAATAGTTGAAGAAAAACCGGAAATGAGCCGAGTTTTATTTTGTCATCTCGCTGAACACCCTGCTATAGAAATAAAATTCATACATCAAGAAATATATAATATGTATAAAATAGTTACATTTATGTAAAAATACAAAGTTTAATATTAGGAATAAAGAAAGAAAGAAATATTTATTATTAATTAACATTTTCTTTCATGATTATTATCATGTTAAATAGCTGTTTTCACACTCGCCTAGGTATTTTTGTACCTAAAATAAAAATCAAGTATTTATTATATTTTAAAAAAGATCAAAAATTGTTTCTGGTCTTTATTTCTTAAAATACATATTTTGTATATTATTATATTAAGGTATCATAAATAGAAAAGACTTTTAAAAATTGCAATTTATCTATTAGATATTGCTCTTGGATAAGTTGTAATTTTGATTTTCTCTTAGAATAATTTAAGTCTATTTCTACCAACTTTTATTTCACATTCTTTCTTCTGCATATTCTTATTATTTGAAATTATTTTTAAAACTCACTTTATTTTACCTACGAATTACTTTGTATTTTACAACTAATAGTGTAGTATAAAGCATAGTGAAAAGAAAATATTAAATGTTCGATTTCTATAAGACTTAAAAATGTATACGTAGTAATAATACAAAATTATTTATAACAATAAAACAATTATACGTCTGTTATTTACATAAAAAAACTCTATAAATATAGATGATTAAAAATAAATGTAGTAATAAATAACAAATTAGTAGTAATAAAAATAATTTAAATGAGTTCAAGTTTTAGAATTTGAAGTTAGTTTATAGTAAATTATTAAGAAATAAATTGACACATCTTCAGAATTGTATATTTTTATTAAGTACTTAAAGTTGATTTTAATATATTTAACAGGCTGTGTTATTTAATAAATAATATCTCTAGTTGTAATTATTCTTACAAAGTTTGAAGTTAGAAATAATTCTAATTTTTAAATTGTTCATTGTAATTTGCACAAAAGCTTTCTAAAATAAAAATCACGCAATAGATAACAGCAATTTTTAATTTTGAAAAACAATATTTTTCTTGGATATATCAGCTTAATTTCGATGTCGATACCTTAGCAAAAACATACATCACTTGTGAAATCAAAGAACATTTTTAATCATTTTGAATGTATACATGTTATTGTTTATACATAAATAATGAAAACAGATAATTGTAACTAAATATATTGACAAAATAATATTTGTACAAATGTATATGTACATTATATTTTATTATACACAATTGCTCATATTATTATACGGGAAGTATATATATAGTTAGAGAAAGGGAGAAAAGAAATAGACAAGTTACGTTTCATTGTATTTCGATATTATTAAAAAAATTAATAATATCAAATACATTTATGTGTATTTCGCAAAGGAATACAATGTTATAAGTCAAATGTAATTGTTACATATTGTAAACATAGCATGTTAAAATAATTTTTGAATAACTTATAAACAATACTTTTTACGCATATAAGTATTTTATATCATTATATTTAGCTTATTCATGTTCTTATAATTATTAAATAATGTTAATGCAAAATCAAACGAAATGTAAATTTGGTTTCATAATCATTATAAGATTTTTTCGTTATTTATGAGTATGTATAGTATACTTTGTACAGTGAATAAATATTTAGTTAACGAAAATGCTTTTTTCAGATTATTTTGTTTTTCCTTACATATTAATTTTTCATAATTATGGTGCTTGTTTATATAAAACTAAATGTTTACAAATTTAATTAAGGAAGATCGATATGATTAGGTATTGTATTATTTTTTGTCAACGTTTTTTATGTTTTAAACTGTAAACTTTTAACATTAAATATTTTACAGTCATGACATCCCAGTTAAAGTTTATAAAAGTTCAGTTTAAACTAACGTAAATGCTAAATAATACTGACTGTCGATATTAATATAATATGTAATATACAAATAATCATTCAACATTCATTCTACAGCATGTTAGATATTATATACGTTTTTTAAAATGATAAATTTCTTATTTTTTATGAACGCACGTCTTAATTTTATTATTACATTAAATTTGAAATTGAAGCAATATCATTGAGAAAAATGGGCTGGGAAAACCGTAGTGCAGTCGGTAAAACTTAACAAAAAAAATGGAAAACTGCTATTTAATCCAGTCCATTTGTCTCAGTTAATTAATACATTGATTTTTGTATTTCTTTTTTTAATGATTTTTTTATATAATGCCAAAGTATTAGTTTAACTTTCAATATAATTGATCAAGAGATCTGAAAATTTGGTTTCTTACTTAGTCTTGCGAATCAAAAAACATTTACAAAACTAAGTAAAAAAAACACAAAAAACGCTATCTACTGGAAAACGTATTTTTATATTACGTACTAATTTTTAAGCAAAAATATTAGTGTTAAAAACTGACGGGCTAATTATATTTTATGTAAAATGAAACTTTATAATCTCTTGTAAAATAAAAAATATATTTGAAATATAACTGAAATATATTTAAATATATGAAAAATATATTTGGGGTATTTTTAAAATAATTCAAATATATATAATTACATCAAAACTATATATTTAAAATGTATGAAAAAATACTTTTAATATATTTTTCGTTCTACAAGAGATAATTTTTTAATTAAAAAATTTTCAATTTTTATTCTAATACTAAGTATATTATTAACCTACACTGTTAAAAATATTGTATGAAACTTCAGACAATTTCACGTGAATTTTTTTTCAGAAATGCATAACTGAAATTTCAGACACAGGTATCTTATAATTAATATATTATTTTGTAAACTGAAATTACATTAAGGTTAAAAGATATTATAATGTGTCAAACAGTAATTTATTTTTTAAGTTTTATTTTTTCAATATATATTTAATTTTATGTTTTATATATTTCACGGCATGCTATATGACATGTGATTAAAACATAAAAAAATTAATTTAGTGAATTCATTCTCAATGGGGTGATCACCTCTCCGGGTTAGTAAATGGGTTAATAAGAAAATCTTTATTATGACACTACATATACCATTATATGTCATTTAAATTATTCAAATTGAAGTAAATGAATTTGAAATTTTTTGTTCATCATTTAATTATTTCAGTGAAATTTTATCCACCAAAAAATGTAACTAACCAATCAGTTTGTAATATTTTTGGTTATAAATTAGTACGTGTATATATAAAGATGTATTTTATAAGTAATGAGAAATGTCTTTCCTGAAATATGGTCATTTTTGGTTTTAAGAGGGTGTGAAAGCTAGAGTTTGTAACTTACAACTATGTAAAAAATAAAGTTTAAAATTCCAGGTCAATTTGATAGTAGGACTACAATTTCATCTTAGTCTCTTCTTAAATTTATTTATAAAATTTATATCGAAATCATTGTATAATTGTCAGCAGGCAAAAATGAATTCATAATTAAAATGCTAACTCAGTATGCAGATCGCGGTATGTTTGCGTAAAGGCTAATCCAAAAGTCTATGCGCAATGAATATTTCTACAGAATTTGGTTCAAGGTTGTCTCCTATACATTAAACCAAAATTAAAATACTCCTTTGATAAAATTTGGAGAAAATTGCACTATTATAATTTATCTTCTAAAACAAATTCTATAAAAAATTCCACTGCACAAATAGTAACAAAATGTATTGAACATATAATTTTAATTTTTTTCAATATTATCATCACGTAAATAAATTTTCAATATATTATGTTACATTGAATTAACACACATTTGATAATTTGAGTAAACTTGATAGTTATTAAAAAAAATCTTTTAAACATTTCATGATAAATGATTATTCAAATTAAACAGAGCTTCATTCTTAGTTTTAATTTTTTACTTAAAAAATGATAGAAACAGACTTTGTTTAATTTGGATTAAAAATCATAACAATAATTTGACAATTTTATAAAATTACAAATAAATTACAGATCTACTGTAAAATGTAAAAAATTATGTTAAAATTTAACGAATAATCTAATTAATTCCGTTAAAAATACTCGAAAATAAATTATTTGAACTAAATTTAAGCAATATGTTGTTGAAGTCATAACAGAAATTAGCGCATTTTTTCGATCTTAGTGATACATTTAGTATGTAAATATTATTTAGTAAAATGTTTAGTTGATTTTTTATTTGAGTGTAATTATGTATAAAAGAATTTGTAGATGGTAATTTCATGTAATCTGATATTACATTTAAAAACAAAAATATCTTCTTTTTAGTTATTTATTTGATATAATATTAGTTTTGAAAGCGCAGCTTAAAAATTTAGTTTTGAACTTTTTTACTTTTTATAACATGTTTGTAAACTAAATGAAACTAAGATTTATACTAAGTAATATTGGATAAAAATTAGAAAATTTCATTTTTCTAGTATTTATGCCTTATCTTAAATATAAGACTTTATAAATACTTAATACAAAAATCTACTGCAGTATAGGCTGTACAACCTATGCATTATCTTCAATGTGTGTTTGATTAAAAATAAAAGTAGGGGTAATTGAGTTAGTTGTAGCGAGCCAATTATTACTGCCAAAATTCAATACTTTGAGTCAATTTTTTTTAAACTATAAACAACATATAGAAAAGCAATATTTTACAGAATTTTTATTTTTTCATTTAATTTTAACAATAATAACTAGCCTGTCACACATTAATAATTAAGATTATCCTTACTGTCTTAACATAAACTTTGTAATAAATTTAAAATATTTATTGTAACGATGATTCAAGTACATAGTCTTCATGTAAAAAAATGTTTTCTATAAAAAATGCTGATTTAGAACCATTCACTCTGAAGTCGTATTGAAAAATTGCCAATGTTTGTTACACTTAAGTGTACGACAAATATATACGTAAGATTCTAGAATGGTTCATAAATTATGAATAGTTTATTTAATTACTATATTTAATTACTAATGGTTTGCAAATACGCAATATTTACACTAAATATCTGTGAGTTTCGGTAATAATCTGGTAAGTGACATTTTATTAAAACTGAAAAAACATTTTAGTTCGATTTAAGTTTTTAAATTTAATTTGATCTTTTTTATCAAAAAAATTAAGTTTTATAGCTATTTTAATTTTGCCTTTACCTAAAAGTTGATAAAATAAATTTTTAAATCAATTAAAACATAAAAAATTAAGTTTATGTTTTTATTGCAGGTACCTATCAGACATGCCTGGTTATAAGCATTTTGTTTAATTTTTAATAATACAAAAATTAGAGGGTCACTCTAAGGCTTTCAAGAAACCCTTTTCACTGTACAACTTTCAAATACAAACTTACATTTTCAATGGTCAGTGAACAATGTCACGATACATTGTGAATGAAAATGACCATTTTGCTCTAAATAGCTGTAACTTTCTTAATTTTCATAAAATTGACCTTTTTTATAGAGGAAAATTCTTTCGAAAAAAATACGTAAAGAATATTTTGATTTGTTTATAACTCCAATAAAAGTTTCACAAATCAAGTGATTGTTTATGAATATTCAGTATAATGTATCCCAAGAAAGCATCATCAAAAGCGTAATCAGTATCATCATTAACTAAAAAAATGTATACAAATTATTTTTTACGTTTCAGTTCATAATTTTTTGTTCAGAGACCTCAACAACATTTTTTCTAAATATTTTTTTATTTCATTCGAGAAATTATCCACAGAATCAACTTTTTTTCGAGTCATTGTATATGCATAAACTCTGAAGGACTGCAATACCATAAGAAATATGGGGCATTCTGCGTCAAGCGGGACACCTCTGTTTTGCAATGACATTTTAAAACGTTAATATTAATATGTACGTATTATCAAATAAGGGTTTATTATACATGAATCGAAAG